>BSUD01000081.1:32695-46156 GCA_033239045.1 Fagopyrum esculentum | reverse complement strand
ACTTTAGAGTCGAATCTTGTTCCAGCACTTTATTAATTTCGAATGCTGCTGCTGTTTATTAATGGATATATGTTTTTCAACCTACCCTTATTAGCAGCTTACTGTATACATGCCTGATGTTTTTTTAGTGTTCGTATTGAACTGTGTAGTGTGTGAATATCTGCTTGTTTCAGCACTTTAGAACACTTGATTCAGCACTTTAGAGTCCCTGCTGTTTATTAATTTCGATGCCTGATTGTGTTTGGGATAACTTTAGAGTCGAATCTTGTTCCAGCACTTTATTAATTTCGAATGCTGCTGCTGTTTATTAATGGATATAGGTTTTTCAACCTACCCTTATTAGCAGCTTACTGTATACATGCCTGATGTTTTTTAGTGGTCGTATTGAACTGTGTAGTGTGTGAATATCTTCTTGTTTCATGACTTTAGAACACTTGTTGTTATTGAAACAAGATATTTTGCTGTCAAAGTCACCCCTGTTTTAGCAGCTTACTGTATACATTGCTAATGCTTGTTTTAAATGTTTCTTCCTACATTGAGTTCTTGTTGTTTGTCTAAACAAGTTTGAGTTATGTATATATCAATATATATATTGTTAATGCTTGGTTTAGTCTTTCTGTTTTGTGGTTCTGTTAGTGGGTTGATAATAGCAAGATCATTGTTGTTGTGGTTAGATAGGATGGACAATAGTGCATCACAAAAAAGTTGTAGGGGTCCTAACTATGCATGGAACGATAACTTGGTGAGACTACTTGTAGACATGCTACTTGCTTATCAGAGAAAGAATCCCAAACAAGCATACAACTGGGGGAACATTAGTGAGGAATTTTTTAGGAGGACTGGAACAACGGGAACTAAGGATGTTTGTAGGAACAAATTTGAGGCCATGAAAAAGGAGTTCAAGGCATGGAATTTGCTTAGGAATGCAGAGACTGGTCTTGGTTGGGATGAAAGCACACGCATGATCACTGCCTCTAAAGAATGGTGGGATCGGAAAATTAAGGTACTTTGAGATGTATTGAAGGTTGTATAATCTGTGGATACAAGCAGTGATTATAATGTACGTAATTAATATTGTGAATGTCATTACTTATCTCAGGAGGACGCGAACTGTAAGAAATACAGGACAAAGGGTATGGAAGTCTGGTATGAAGAGTTATTGTCATCTCTTTTTAGGGGAAATGTAGCTACTGGTCGGTTAGCGAGGTCATCTGGAATGGATCGTGAACCTGAACCTGAAGCTGAACTGGAGCCTGATAATGAACTTGAACCTGAGACTGATACACCTGCTGCTACTGTTGATTTGGAGGGTCTTGGAACAGATAGGGGGTTCTTTAGGACATTTGTTGAGACTGTCACAGAAGACCGAGCCTCAAGTCAGTCTGGTGTTGGAGAAGACAGAGATGATGACCCAGTTCAGCCTACACAAACACCAGTACCAACTCCGGAGGTTAGGGTTACAGCTGAGAAGGCTCCAGTTAAGAGGAGAAGAAGGCAATCGGTTGGCTCTTCCCGGTTTGAAGAACACCTGGCACATACTAGAGCAAACAGTGACAAGATGGTAGCCATACTTCAGGAAGAAGTGAACTCCCATGAAAAGGCAGCTGAGGATAAGGTGAAGACATATCAAGACATCATAGAAAGAATGGTCGTAGATGAGAAATTAGTGAAACCAAGCCCTCTGTGGTTATTTGCAGTTTCAATGAACAAGTCAAAACAAGAGTCCAATATATTTCTTAGCTTGTGTAATGATGCTGACAGACTGGAGTGGCTGAAGTATGAATTCGAAAAGATTCAGAAGTAGATGTGTTGAATACATTGCAGCCGTTGTCGGTTGCTGAGCATTTGAAGTTGTTTTTTTTTATGTGCTTCTGTACTAATAATTAGCCATTTTCAAGTTGTTTGTTGTGATGAATGTTTTTCTGTTCTTCTGTACAATAAATTTCGTTTATAACATTCAAGTTGTTTACATTCAATAAATATATATGTTCTTAAATCTTGTTTAGCTTCTTACATTCAAAGTAACTGACAGGTTTAGGATGTCAAGTGATGGCACAAGCAGTGAGACCAGATTGTTAAGATCTCGTCGGCTTGCTCGCAAGATTATTCAATGTCATGATGCGACTCAAAAAGAAAATGACGTATTGGCTCAATATTTCTACACACACATGTACAAGCAACCTTGTTACACAGAATATGAGCGAGGAAGACTATGGATGGAGGAGATAGTGCAAGGACATCATATTCGCACTGTGAACATGTTTAGAATGGATTCCGAGGTCCTCCTACGCCTATGCAATGAGCTAGAGCACAATTACGGACTTAATCCATCTAGAGAAGTTTCAGTACTTGAGAAAGTTGGCATATTCCTTTACACTCTAGCACAAGGAAGCTCGGTTCGAGTTGTTGCTGAGCATTTTCAGAGATCAACCGAAACCGTGAACCGATCTTTCCATGATGTTTTAGATTCTGTAACCGGAAACAATGGAGGACAAGGGCTTACACGTGACATTATACGACCAAGAAACTCCAATTTTCCAAGAACACCAACACATATTGCAGCAGATCCTAGATATAAAGATTATTTCAAGGTATGAGATAACTACACTTTCGACCCTAGTTAACTAATCAATAACTTGTTCCTCGTAAATCGATTATTCATGTACAGGATTGCATTGGTTGCCTTGATGGTACACATATTAGCGCATGCATACCCGAACCTGATCAAGGTCCTTTCATAGGCCGTAAGGGTGGAGTTACCTTCAATGTCCTTGCAGTTTGTGATTTTAACATGCTGTTTACTTTCGTGCTATCCGGTTGGGAAGGATCTGCGCATGATGCAAAGGTTCTGGATAACGCCATTTGTAACCCCTCTCTCAACTTCCCACACCCGCCAGTAGACAAGTATTACTTGTGTGACAAGGGTTACGCTGATAGACCGGGGTATCTGGTTCCGTTCTCAAGGACTCGTTATCACCTAAATCAGTTTGAGAATGAACCTCCGTGTAATAAACAAGAAGCCTTTAATAAGGTACACTCTTCCCTACGGAGCTGTATAGAACGCTGCTTTGGCGTACTAAAGAAGAGGTGGAGGATCCTACAATCAATGCCACGTTACTCGGCCAAGACCCAAGTGGACATTCATATGGCTTGTTTTGCCCTACACAACTTCATTCGGTTGTATTCAGGGTATGATGACCTTTCTGAGGACGAAGACGACGACAACTCCGTGCCTTATGCACAAGAAGGAGAAGAAGAGGAGGACGACGGACCACAAGAGCAACAAGAACTAAACCAAACCTTCGGAGGGATGAGCCACATTCGTGATCGAATTGCGAACACAATTTGGAATTCAAGAAGGTTTTAGGATGCATTTTGTGTTGGTATTTGACATTGATGAAAATTTGTTTTTTTTGTGATAACAAAAACAATAGTATTTTGTGTTTGCAAAGCACTTTAATATCACCCATATTACTCCCTTTGGGTTTGTACTCTAGAAGAACAAACTAATTTCGATCATGAATTTTAGTAAGTATTATATATTCGACTGAGTCACAAATTGATTGATCTGAACCGAGTAGTACATACAGACTTCTGCAAATATACATAAACCTGAACCTGGTAGTTCATACGAACCACAAATTGATTGTAATTCACAATAGTCAATACAAAGGCCAGGTTTACACATACTGTTCCATGCAGCAATAGTCATTACAAAAATGCTAAACCAGACTCATCAGTAGTACACTACATAAAGGACAAGTGCTATCCCAACTAGTAAACCCCATACAAATGCATCGACTCTATGAGAATGATCAATCTTTTTATTGTCCTCCTTCAATCGAGTAACCTCATGCTGTAAAGAGTCGACCAACAACCTCTTATAGTCAAGAGTGTTGCGTAGACTGTGAACTTCATTCGTTAAGTTCTTCTTCTCTTGCCTCAAGCCAGTGACATACTCCCGTAATGCGCTTGAGCTGTCATTAAATTCATGAGCGTATTCAACCATCTCATCCTCATTAGCCTCCCTTATGAACTCGTTGACACTCTCATCACTTGAATCAGTGGATGGATAGCTCACCATTTCAATAACTGTCATTCAGCAAACAATAAAGTTTGAAAAATTATAACCAGTATGCATAAATTCATACAAGAAAAAAGCTGTAAATGTAGCCTTTGGCACAATGGCAATTGATAGACAGACTTCAAGTGGATTTATTTATGCTGAGATGTTTGCCGGAAAGCCAAACCCACTTTGCTTTGGTGTTGTAAAATGTGAATCAATATATAGTGAATGTAAGAGTTGATCATCAACAATAAAAACCACCACTGATGCTCAACAGCAACAATAAAAACCACCTTGAAGTCTGTCTATCAACAGCAACAATAAAAACCACCACCACTGCCGGAAAGCCAAGCGAAGCCTTCATTGGCAATCATCAACACTCAACAGTCCAGACAAACACAGAAAGACTGGAGAACAGTTCATGGCCCTAATTAATTACTAAAAATACAAGAAAGATTCTCAATTTTGCTTTGGTGTAAACGCAGATCTACTGCATTTTTTTATTAATCTTCCCCTCTAAATCATTTCTTTTTTGAACAAGTCCTGTAACTATTTTAATTTCCAAAGCGAATGCAGTCATTCAATTGGGGATTTTTTTATTGTTTAAAGGGGTTTGTGGGAAAAAGGGAACTCGTGTAAGAGACACAAGTTTGTGTGATGATATGCTTATGGCCATGGCAAACAGGCTATTGCTTTCTTACAATATCGACAGAGAGACTTGCTTTCATTTGTTGTAAAATGTGAATCAACAGATACCGAATGTAACAACTGAACATCAACAATAAAAACCACCACCACTGATGCTCAACAGCAACAATAAAAACCACCATTTTCCCTCAATTCGCACATCCTTTTCAAGTCATTCCATTAAACCCTAACCCCCAAAATTTGAAGAACAAATAAATCTAAGTGCTGAGAATTACCTGTCTAAACCCAATCGATTTGCAGTTGCCTATTCTCGTCTAACCACTGCTAACCCTTCGCCTTCCACCGGCTGCTCTTCGCGCTGCTAACCCTTTGCCTTCCACCGGCTGCTCTTCGCGTTCCTCTCCTTTGCCTTCCACCGGCTGCTCTTCGTGAACCGATCCTTCGCGTTGGGTCTTCTGTGAAAACAGGCGCAAGAAATAAAAACCTTGTTTTTTTTAGTCACGTGTGTAGCACATGGGTCGAAAAACTAGTGTGTTGCAAGCAAACAACCGTTAACAATATGCAAACACTAAACACTCCATACCACTTGTATTTGGGTCAAAACACAACTACACACACTACACTAGTTTAACTAGCCTAACATCCAAACACAGCCTAAGGCTCTTCCTTTTAGTTTTGAACAAGGAAAGTGACCTTACATTTTGAAAAACATGGATCAGAATTAGGCAAAGAGAAGACATCAATCAAAGCAAAGAAGAAAAGAGCTTTCACTGTCGACACAATAACATGAAGAAGAGCAACCTTTTTCCAAAAGCAATTGCTTGATATGTTACTGAAAATCCAAGAGATGTCAGAAATGATGACTACCCTTATTGTGTATCATTATTATTTATTTTTTACAAAGGATTATCAAGCATTAATTAACAAAATTGATAATTAATCATATCCAATTATCATATGATATATGCCTATCTATCTAGCTTAGCTAGCTCCATCAATACAAACGAGTTTCATGTCAAAAATTTTACTTTTACTTGATTTTTGTTTCACCAACTTAGTTTACATAAGACCCACATTCCAAATTTGTACAACTTGTATGATACATGACATTTCATATGAATAGATCATATTCCAAATTTTTACAAGTTGTAGATTGAATCCATGGTTCATACTTGCATGATATAAGGACGATATACTAACCACTTGTTATCGGTTTGTTTTCGTATTGGACTTTTACTGTCACATGATGTGTTTTGATACATACGTGTGAAATCCTTTATCCCACCAAAACTTTGTACCGTATTAGACCGATGCGATCTCGACTTATTGAACATGTAGATTGAATCATGGTTTTCCAATTCAGTTGATCCGACCGATTTTAAGACGTGCATGACATCAAGTGTCAACGTATATAAAGACAATGAACAATGGTTTTTACATCTCAATAGATATGACCGACTTTAAGACGCACACGTCGTCAAGTATCAACGTATATAAAGTCAGCTAGATTACTCATTATGTTGTCAATATATTTCAAGATTAAATCTCAAAGGATTTATGTGGTGAACTTGTTTAAGACAATATATTCTCACATATAAAGTTGTGTGACACCGACCCTACTTTATAAGGTTGGTGGACTCTATTGTCAATTGATTTTAAAAGATAGAATCTCACTAGACTGTGTTGACTTGAGTCAAAAAACATGTACACTCGTACAGAAGTACAAAACATGATTATCTTGTATAATAGTTTCTCAAGTTCGGATAAGGTTGATAGACCTTATTATCAATTGATTTTATGATAAAATCTCACTAGACTTCTTTATTGACTAAGTCTAATACGCATATACACTCATGTATATACAATCCTTGCTCTACGGTCTGTCTGTATCGGACCTAGTTTCTCAAGTTAATATGATGACTTGTCTTTTCCATAGCTTATAAAGGAAGGTGAAAAGAAAGAGAAAGATGAATGAGGCCAAATCTCCTACATAAAAAGCTTTATACCATGCCATCTTTACTTTTACTTAGCTTTTTTTTGGGTGTCGAAAGGGGAATCCTGAAGAATTAGTAGGTAACATAAAGTAACACATAGAACAAGGCAGAAGACAAAGGCTACTTTTATATCCACTAGTAACACATTACGTGCACATATAATAATGTGTAATATGAACAATAAGGTAAAATGTAATCAAGTAGACTTTATCTACAAGCATATTCACCTTTCCCTAAAGTTAAATTTATAAAGCTTCATTGAAATGGTTGATTCTTTTGGATACTTGATGTTAAAGAAAAGTACACATACATCACACGCCTTAACTTTATGAACTATGATGTTAATCAATGCACTAATAAAGTGCTAATTCATATCATTACTCAATTAAACAAGAACAACCGTGAAATTTTTCAACATTATTGCTATGAATAAGCAAGCAACAATTAGCCTTTAGAATTTCTGGGATGACCTTTCTTTGTTGAAGATGTTTTTCGAGTGTGGCCTAAACGATTGTTTTGGAAGATGCCGTAGTCACATGCCCTTGTTGATCGTATTGATCGTGGTTGTGTTTGAGGTCTCCGAAGATTTTCCATCTAGGTGGGGGCAACGTCGTGGGATCCACATCTCCTCAGGAGGTATGTCATCCCCTAAAAAAGGTTTCCACCTTTCTGTTTCCCGGCGGCGAGACATCGCGCTAGTTCATCTAGCCCGTGTCCTCTCCATGTTTTGTCAGCCTCGAGTGTTCCGCGTCTTCTCCCAAGAAGTAGTTGTTCCGACTTTTTGGATCTTTCTCACATTTTCGGTTTTTGCTTGTGGTGATTGTGTTGTTTCCTTTTTGGTTTTTTTCTATTTGCATGACGGTTTGTCTGTTTGCCGGTTGTCGGCCTCTCGATATACCAATTATCTTTGGTGTAATCGAGGCTCTTACCTTCCTGATCAACAAAAAGAAATGTAAGGAAAGAGGCAAGGTTGATATTACACGATTGCATGCGTCTCGTGAGACGCACGAGTCTTGTAGAACTGTTATAAAATGTGTAACTTTTTAATTGACTGTGCATATTTGTATGATTGCCCTAATTGGCACGGTGAAAAGAGGGGAACGAAGCAGTAAAAAAGGCGAGTTAAAAAAGTGAATTTTGATGGGAAAGGTTTCGAAGAGAGCGATAAAGAAGGGCGTGCATTTGGCAATCCTCCTCTTCTAATCATCATTATCTTTTTTCCTTCCCCTTTCTCTCCTTTTTAAGATATACTCCGTACAGTAAACAAAAAAGATAATTAATTTTTATTTATTCTGAGAGATTATTTTTTAATTATTTATCATTTATCAATATGTATTTTTAAATGTTTTTACGATACTTGTCTTTTTTGGTTAAAATAAATATATGTATTAGTTCGTTAACATATGTTTTATTGTTTCAAAATAATTATATTTTTATATAAAAAATAAATTAAAGTATTTACGACAAAAGAGTGATATATACGTATAAACCAAGAATACTACAAAATCTATTTATAATTGAATAATATTAATTTTCAAAAAAGATTAAAATAGTGAATTATTTCTAAAAAGAAGACCAGAAAGAATGAATAAAAACAGAAGGTGACAGCCTTTGAAGAACCCCAAGTGGTGGCAGGAATCAAACTTGACAATGAATGCAAAAAGTTGTTTAAAGGTTCATTTTTCATAAATATTCAAAAAAAGGGGAAAATAAATAATAAAGGTAAAAAGGAGTAAGTATGAAAAGGTGGATACCCCATGCGATTCCCTTTACAGGGGTTACGTGGCATTACCGCATAAATCACGAAAATAAAAAAAAGAAATTCATATATAAGTGGCGCGTGCAGTTTGGCGGGAGACGGGCGCGTGAGGGTTCCTGCTAGTTGTATCACCTTAGCGATGCTATATGTACCCGTTCTACGCCTACGCATTGCGTAGACGTAGTGAGTTTTCCTTAATTTTTTTGAACCAAATGTATGTTATGAACTACTACACATACGCTCTACGACTACGTATGGTGTGTTGAAGATAATAAGGTCCCACATCGAAAGATGGGGACACTCCGAGCCTAGTATATAAGGTCGGTGAGCTACTCCTCTAATTGTCATTTGGTTTTAGGATGGAACCTCGCCGGATTTATGTGCTGATCTGCGCATGTGCGCTCGTATGCACACTACCCCGCTCTACTGGTCTGTCTATATCGGACTTTTGATATGGTATCAGAGCGGTTAGCCTCAATTCGGCTCACGATCCTAAGTTGTGGACAAGTGCAACTCCGTCTATACCCTCTAGTTGCACTTGCGGGGGCGTGTTGGAGATAATAAGGTCCCACATCGAAAGATGGAAACATCATCGGGTTTATGTGTTGGGCTTGAGCCTAATGCGCATGTGCACTCGGATGCACACGACCGCGCTCAATCGGTCCGTCTGTATCGGACTTTGACATGGTGTATGCGAAGTATGGTTACACTTCCGCAAAGAGTAGTCGTAGTCACTTTCCTTTACTTTTGAACGAAATGAGGTTGTTGCTACGACTACGCATTGCGTACGCGTAGTCAGAGTACGAATAACATATTTCAGGTGATACGAATAGCAATTTCGGCGTGTGAGTGTGGGAGATGACAAGAATAAGGATAGTCAATCGATGGATAGAATGAAATGATGAATAATTAATACTTTGCATTAAGTACTTTGTTAATTATGCTTCTCTCTCCTAATTATAAGCTTTTAGGTTTGTCATTTGACAAGAAGACACGCATAATAGAATTATGGAAATACTACAAAAATAGTAAAATAATAATATAAAAATGACAGCAAAATGAGGGGAGGATATTTGCTGCACAAATTCTTGCACTCAAAAGTGCTTTCTCGATGGGATTGAAATTCCAAACATCTCCCTCACCCACTCCAATTACCATACAATTTCAATTTCTTTTTTCTTACAAATGATTATAGCTTCGTTCAAAAACATCAAGCTTATTGAATAGTTGAAATAAATAGTTGATTGAACGTGATTAATAAACTTTGGCCCTGTTCGGCGGAGCTTTTTGTAAAACCTTTTGTAGATCTTTCGAAAAAATTGAAAGTTAATAGAGGTTCGTTACAACTGATTATTTGGTAGATTAACTTTTTCATTAGATTTTTCAGAAGTTTTTTGGTCCAATTTTGAAAATTTTCAAATGATAGTTTTTTGTGTGTAGATTATTGATTTTTTTTTTACAAGTTTACCCTTAAAGCTAGCTTTAACAATTTGTACATCTTTGTTCTTTTTAGTTTTTTGGTAAATTTACCATACAAATCTACTTTTACCAAACATCAATTAACTTATTTGTTAAATTTTTTAAATTTACAAAACTCTTAAAAACTCTACTGATAAATATACCCAAAAAATTAAAGTTACTCAAAAAGTTTAAACTACCTAAAAAAACTCACTTTATCTAAGAGGGTCTCAGTGGGTGTTTGGAAGAGTAAATTTTATTAAAACTCATGTAGATATAAAATTAAAATATAACAATCTACTTTCTATTAAAAATAATTTTTTATAGGATTATATTTATAATATATATCTTATAAGTTTCGTTTTTACACGTTAGTATGAGTTTTATGATAAACTATCGTAAAATTGTATTTGGATTGATAATTATGGTCAAGTAATTAACAAGACCAATCAAATGATAGTTTTTTTGTGTGTAGATTTGGATTTTTATGATGTATTTTTGTGTTTTCTTTTTCTCTTTTGTTGTGGTTGGTCATGACGGTTAGCCCGTCTGCCGATCCTATCTGCCTTTCGATCCAATAATCGGCATGTTATCTATTGCATCGAACCGCTTCCCATTATAAAAAAAAATAAAAAGTATTTGAGGTTGGATTTTTTTTTACAAAATGAATACCTAAACAAGTTTGAATGTAAGGAATTGATGAATGGTAAATTTGAGGCAATTGATTAGAAATAGTTGTAGGTGGAAATTGAATTCAAAATTGTAATAATGGGACTAGGGCCATGGCATCTGAAAAAGTTGTGTTTGTTTTATTTATATCTTTATTACTGCAAGTACAATTATTTGAGGAGAAAAGCCCTTTTTATCTTTTCTTTAAGAATAAATCCTTGTTGGAATTTTGGGAGATGCCTATGTAATGTAATGAGAGATAGCCTATTGTGGATTATTAGGGTATTTGTGTGCCTAACTAGGCATTCATTGTTTAGGGTCAAATACTCAAACCCTTTACATGTGCTTTCAACATTGTATTTTTGGTGGACTGACTTTAGAAGATAGATCAATCTAATCGCTTTTTATTTAAAAAAAAAAAATATTGTATTTTTGGTTTATGGGAATGAATGAAAATGAAAAGGGACTTATTAACTTCTAACTAATGTTCCTCTTAACAAATCCTATATCACGCAATGGATTAAAACGGAAATATGATTACGATAAGTTCAACGGGTCAATAGAAGTGAGATACAAATGTACATAGACGGTAAGTCTCAATGAAACACATTATCATATTAAATTTATAAGAATAAAATTTTTAAAACTAATATTCAGTTAGAAAAATAATTTATTACTATTATACAATACGAAGTTTATACATCTACAATCGAAGTGAGATAATTTATATGATATTTATGTATGATCAAATTAGGAGATCATAGATGGATACACTTATGAATCAAGATCATGAGATTTATAAGTGTAGTTTTTATATTTGAATCGGGTTTACACCTTTAGTATATGCAGATCTGTTTTGTAGTTTATAATGAATTATAAAATCTAATAATAATAATTGGGTAATTTTGGTAACTAAGCTTTTTTGAGAAACTAGAGTAGTAACTAGGTTTTTTAATGTTTCAATTAAGTAAATATACCCTAATCTTTTGTATTTATTTTCAAACTCTACACACTCTTCTCTCAAGGCGCACATTTACTAAATATAAACTAGAAAAAGACTAGTAAACCAAATTATTTCATAATAATTTATCTAATTTTTATCCCAATAAATTCCATAAACCGCATATGCAGTGAACTGCAATAACTTTCGATTCTTTTCATTTCATAAATTACATGAAGATAACTCACAAAATTTATGATCATTTATATATATATATATATATATATATATATATATATATATATATATATATATATATATATATATATATATATATATATATAATTGAAACAATTTGGTTTACTAGGCTTTTTCTAGTTTTGTATTTAGTAAATGTACCCCTTGGTAGAAGAGTGTGTAGAATTTGAAAATAAATACAAAAGGATGAGGTTCATTTACATTAAAAAGCCTAGTTACCAAAATTGTCCTATTTAATTCTATATGTATTGAATAGCTATTTACATAGAAGTAAAAGGTAAGCGAGTAACAACTTGCGCCGCTACACCTTTTTGGATGACAAAACCTAACATTTTAAAAACATCTCCGAATACAATAGACAACCTCCCTTAAAACCATAAAATCTATTTAAAATTTTCATTTAATCAACTACTAATTTAACTATCACTAAACTTTAAATTAAATTAACGGATCTTGAAATGAGATTTGCATCTTTCCTTTTTGCGTTGAATTCTCCTACTCAACTGCTTTTTTATCCTTACTTTCCTTTTTGAAGTGTCTTTGCAGCTTTTACTTTGTAAGACTTGAAATCCAAAATTCCCAAAACAACAAACAAACTTTTAAAAAGAAATAAAATAAACAGAATATAATGAAATGACTTTTATTTTTATCTCTTTTTATGGTTCAGCTTTTCTCAGATGAAGCTTGCAAACCCACTTTTACTGCTTCTCTTCTTCCATTGCTTTTTGCTTCAAATTCATGGCGGCCATCTCTTGTCTCCTCTCCATTTGAATCTCCGATTTAGTTTTACTACAGTTTCAGATGATTCAAACAAGCTTCTGAAACAACCAATTTTCACTTGAATTGATTCATTGGAGTTTAATTTTGAATCTGAATTCCGATCTTGGATTTGGCCATGAGAGCTTGTTTGAGTACAATCCAGCAAACGCTCACGCCGGAGGCGGCGAGTGTACTTAATCACTCTATCGCTGAAGCTGGACGGCGTAACCATGGTCATACCACTCCTCTTCATGTTGCCTCCGTTCTTCTCTCGTCTTCTAGTGGATTACTTCGGCAGGCTTGTATTCGTTCTCATCCAAACTCTTCACATCCTCTCCAATGTAGAGCTCTTGAGCTCTGCTTTTCTGTCGCTCTTGATCGCCTTCCGACTACTACAACAACAACCTCTGTTGATCCTGATTCCTCGCCGGCATCTGATGAACCGCCTATCTCGAACGCTTTAATGGCGGCGCTTAAGCGAGCTCAGGCTCATCAGCGTAGAGGATGCCCTGAGCAACAACAACAGCCATTGTTGGCTGTTAAGGTTGAGCTTGAGCAGTTTATCGTTTCCATTCTTGACGATCCTAGCGTCAGTCGTGTTATGAGAGAAGCCAGCTTCTCTAGTCCCGCTGTTAAATCCATCATTGAACACTCTCTAATGACTTCTTCTTCGCATAATCCGAATTCTATACCTTCTCCGGTGGTTCCAAAGATCGGATTAGGGTTCGGAGCGATGAGCCGGAACTTGTACTTGAACCCCCGGCTTCAATCCCAACCTGGACCGATCCCCAATCCAGGAGATGATGTCAGAAAAGTAATTGAAATTCTGTCGAGAACGAGGAAGAAGAATCCGGTTCTTGTTGGGGAATCGGAACCAGAAATTGTGATGAAAGAGGTTCTAAGGAGGATT
>BSUD01000081.1:0-18935 GCA_033239045.1 Fagopyrum esculentum | reverse complement strand
CACCCTCACCGTCATCTTCACCTAAACCTAATTCCGCATCATCTGCAAGCGAGATAGGATCTGGTATTGCCTCACGAACCATTCCAGCTGACGTGGCTAGACGACCCGTAGCTACATTTCCATCAAACAATGATGTCAACAACTCCTCATACTCCGCTTCCATACCCTTGTTCTTATACTTCTTACAGTTTACATCTTCCTACAATACAAAGCACAAACAAGTAAAAATATTTTTATTAAACATCACATATTAATATTTAAAAAAGCTATAACAACGTATGAATAAAAAGTGAGCTAAGAAATTACCTTTATCTTCCTATTCCACCATTCATTGGAAGCCGTAATCATTCGAGTCTTCTCATCCCATCCTAGACCGGTCTCAGAATTCCTAAGACTTTTCCAAGCCTTGTATTCCTTTTTCATTGTCTCAAATTTATTTCTACAAAATTCATTAACTCCAGACTTCCCAGTCTTACTAATAAATGTAGCCGTTATCTCTTTCCAGTTGTAAGCTTGCTTGCTCCCGTTTTTCTTTTGATATTCCATTAAAATTGAAACTAGAATTGTTACTAGTTCAAAATTCCAAGGAAAATTTGGAGCCCTAGACCGACATTGTGACACATTATTATCATCCATCTACACGCTAAACAATAAGTAAATGCTTAGTACAAACACAAGTGTAATACACAATATAAGTAAATGCTTAGTACAAACACAAGTATAATACACAATATATAAGTAAATGCTTAGTACAAACACAAGTATAATACACAATAGAAAATTATTACAAATCTGTGCAAACACATTATTGTATTCATACCACACCAACACAACTCAATTACAAAACACAGCAATGAACAAGTAATAATATGCTTGAACACAATGCAAAGCATTAAACAAATCAACACAAAATCCAGCATGTTTGAAGGTCCTGTGCCATCTGCAATTCCTTCTTCTTTTGTGTCATCTAAAGTGATCTAAACAACTGTACTCAACCTAACAAATCAGAAGAGTTAATTAAGTATCACATTAATTAAGTATCACAAGTGAACTAATTAAGTACCACAGTAAGTATCACTAGTTCATATTTTTTCGATGCAAAAGAAGTATTAGACAGTTAGACATCAGATCAAAGCTTTTGCAATACCATTGAATACCAACTAAGGTTTTTTACAACAAGAACTTAAAATCTGTCTTTAATCTTTAAGGTACATCTAAATGAACACTTTTAGCCTTGTAGCCTCCTGTATCATATTTAAGATTATCAAACCTTCTTCACAAACCCCAAAAAAAAAAAGAGACATATATTGTTCATTAAACATCCTTCGGTTGACAAACAAGTTACAAGCTTAATACCCAATAAAAAGATTTTCAGCACAGATACTAGTATCAATACCTAAAAAGTATCCTTCTACCCAGAGATATAAATCTTGCATTCATTTAAATCAGTAAGCCAGATAAACTAAGCTTTTCAGCAAAGCTCCTACTCAGAAGAAAATTAAATCCTATATCCCTAGTTTATGCAAACACAACACACTAAAAAAGACAAGATACATAAATATTGCTCCTACTCAGAAGAAAATTAAATCCTATCAACAAAATCACATCAAACATTAAAAAAGACAAGGTAAAAGAACCCTCTTCAATATTACATCTCCTAGTAATTGCAATTCTCATCAAACTTTCCTCTTTTTAACCTAACAAATCAGAAGAAAAATCTGACAGTTCGAAGCTATTGCAAGATACATAAATATTGCTGTACGAGATAACAATCAGAAGCTGACAGTTCGAAGCAATAACAATCAGAAGCTATTGCAAGGTAAAAGAACTCACAGAAACAAGATCAACAGAAACTATTGCAAGATAGGTAGAACAATGAAGCACAAGTGAACTAAACCACTGTATTAACCTTCAATTCAATCCTTTTCTAATCTAATTCCCTTCCTTTCCTGCTTTCTGCGCCTAATTACTTCAATCCATCACATATTTTTTTAATTCTTCGTTTTCAACCATCAATTCTAAAATACGATTCTATTCCAATCTTCCATGTTTAAGATTAACACAGTACTGAGATTCTTAGTAATTGTGATTCATTGAGATTGTCACTTTCATTTTTCTACCAATTATTTACTGCTTCTCATCTTCATTTTGTCCTTTACCCATATCTCTCCCTTTCACACACTAACAAATCAGAAGAAAAATCTGTAAAACAAATCGGAAGTGAGAATATCTTGGGATGATTGCTCAATCGAAGAAAAAAGAGGAAAGGTAACCAGAAGCAATCCAGGAGGGACATGATGAGAGTAATAAAAGGAAAATACGGGTACATACTCACCGGTAATCAGAAGAAATCCAGGAGGGAGCTGCTTGAGAATCGAGATGGAATCGAGCTGCTTAAGATCTGTAAAACAAATCGGAAGTGAGAATCGAGATGGAACGAAGCCTCATCCGAAGAAAAAAGAGGAAAGGTAACCAGAAGCAATCCAGGAGGGACATGATACTCACCGGTAACCAGAAGAAATCCAGGAGGGAGCTGCTTGAGAATCTAGATGGAATCGAGATGATTGCGGTCCTGGAATCGTCGAATTGCCCTTTGTGGTTCGTCGCCGCCGGTGGCTCTCTCACAGATCGAAGATTAGGGTTGTGTTGATGAGAGAGAGTGTCGAATATATACCCGGTTTTTATGTGTAAATAACGTTTAAACATAAGGACAATCTGGGTATTTTCTACGAATATACACTAGTGTAACAGCCTTACCCTTGCTCGGATGAGGGTTTCAGATACACTCCGAGATACACTAATCACTAGTGTATCTCAGTAGACCAAACACAGATTAATTTTAGTAACACTCACATACACTCACATACACTAGTGTATGTACCTTGCCAAACACAGCCTAAACATGCTCTTATGCTCCACATTAATTTTGACAATTTGCAAAAATATGTATGTAAACTTGAGTTCATGGGCTTGAAAAGAGTGTGAAAGTGTTAATGGGCCGGCCCATTACGAAGTGCAGAAACTGAACTAACTTAGTTAATAGGCCCATGGGCATATGTACTATGATTTCCAACTTAATGGCTTTATAATCTTCTCCAAATGACAATTTTTTTTTAAAAAAATGTATCCTTTATAATTATTGTAGATAAATAGATGTTTCTTCTTCTTTTTTTAAGATTTTTTTGGTTATAATTTACTCATTTTTAAATGTGTCTTTTTATAATTATTGTAGAAAAACTAGATGCTCCCGATTTGTTTCTATTTCAGTAAAGCACAATGATGGCAACCACTATGAGAAACTGTGCAATCCATGTGATTCTAATCTATTATTACAAAAGAACTATTTGTTAAAATTAACGCGGTGTTTGGTCGAGGATTAAAAGAGGTTAATTTAAATTAAAATTTAAGAGGTTTATTTATGTAGGTGCTTGGAAGAAGATGAAGATTATGAACAAAATTATATAAGGGGTTAATTGAGATTAAAAATGGCCAAAAAACAACCTCTATACTACCAAGGTTAAAGGAGATTATTTTCAACCTAGAATTTCAGTTAAATTTATAAATCTTTAATAATTAAACTCATTAAAAAATCTTCAACCAAACAACTTAATGTAGATTATTTTACATCAAACAATCCTTAATAAATCCCACGTAAAATTTAATCCCTTTTAAATTTCATCCAGATTAATCTCCAAAATAACTTCCATCTCTTGCCAAACACACCCTTAGTCGCGTTCTGACATGTGTATTAGACCGGAATTCAACGCATAAATCTTGTGAATCTTAAATTCATCTCTGTGTTATATTTATTTATGATATCTAAATATAGTAAAAACATTTTCTTTTTTTTAAATAACACGTACTTATTTGTTATCGAAATATTTCAGTTTCTACATTAGGGTTTTTCAATATAAAGTTTTCTGATGGTGAAAAATAACAATTATTCATGAATCGAGTTCTATTGGAAAAAAAAACTCCCCTTTGAGACTAGTACTATACATATATACACATGTTTGAATTGTCTAATCCGTTTATTGCACGAAAAGAACAAGTGACACAAGGTGCAAGTATAGCATGAATACTACTAATAACAATTATGAATGATGATAACTTGCATCATGTATGGGCATACATTCATGGGACTCCATGATAATGAATGATCGTACTTCTCTTTGTCATCTACCGTGTGGTGTGGGTATTTCAAACGTAAGGAAGTTAGCTTAGAGGTTCGATGTATGATCCTAACAACTACACTTTGATAAGATGGTACATTCTACGAATTCGGGTTTCGGATGTCGGGTTTTTGGACTCAACTGAATGTCCTCTTTCATCACTCCTTAGTATGACCAACTTCATCTAGATACAATGCAGCAAACTTATGTAGGAGATATTCTTCATATATGTCCAAAAACATAGTCCATGACACAAATCAGTACAATCATTCATATTGACATGGCACCCTTCTCTACATGTCCCTCGATTGCAAGTGACTAGGAAACCGTATTGGTTGATGGATGGGTGTATCATTTCTACCAACCTGCCTAGCATTTCACCTACCATCCACACCCAACTAGGTGTTCAAAGAGAATAACCGGGTGTGTAGTATTTTTTTCGTTTTTAGACTTTAAAAGTATAAAATATAGTTATATTAAATTAACACAAATCAAAGTTTACTAATTCACGGAATATTATTAGCGTTACAAACAAATGTCAAAATGAATTCCAATTAGTACAAAACGATGCAAAACAAACACAATATTTTTTGCATACAACACACGTAAATCAACACAGATTAGAAGTGAGCTGGAAGGGAGGAGCAACGACAGGAGTGAAGTGTCCGCGTGAACCACTGAACGTGATCAAGGCTCGCCAGATTGAGTTCGTTGAAGACTCAAAGGTTTGTGAAGAGATTTTAAAAATTCAGGGAAGGACAAATGTTAAAACTAGTATGTATTTAATGGTTTTAGTGATTTTTTTATATTAATTTACGCCGATGGAACGGGGCAGGTGAGTGACAGTTCGGGTGGTTGTACCTCCGTCCATACCCGACCTACTACCCATTAATTTCACCCATCAACCACCCACCACCCGGAATTCTGTGGGGTTCACCTGTATATTCGGTCGGTTGACCAGATGAGAGTTGGGTCGGGTGGTTGTACACTCATTTTCATCCCTACAAGTGACTCGATCAATCGACATTTGAAGTCGTGGATTAAGGCAAAAAATCGGGTCGGACCGAAAGACGGGTCAACATAGTCGCACATATATGGGTTAGGTATGAGTCCACCCTATAAGACCAACATATTTCATCTTATAAACAACTCGTCAACTCACCTTGCAGTACAAAGGGTTTCTGGGAAGACCACCTAAAAGCTTTTAGATGGTTTCTAGGAAAGCTTCAGAAAAGGCTTTTACATGGATCTTTCACGTGAAGCAAATAGGATCGCGAAAGAATTAAGGTTATATAATTAGCTAAAACTTACACCTAATCAAACCTCAGATGGCACAAATGTCACAGTAATTCATGATCTCCAAAGCAAATTCGAGTTTTTTCAATCTCGAGTTTTTTCGCTAATTGCAGGAGAGACTAGAGGAAAAGAGATCCCAAGGATGACCTTACTTTAGTATACACCAACCATCTATCTAAGATGTTCCAACTCTACACATGATCTAATTATGGTCCCGTAACAAACAGTAGGACTAATTGTAATTAACAATACAAAAAGTGAAAAAACAGGCTTAACAAACATGCTTAAAAAAAGAAAGAATCAATAAAGGCAAAAAGGAAGCAAACGAGCACACTCAAAGTGACTTCTATTTTGATATTCTTAGCACTAAAAAGCTGATTGCTAATTACGATTACTTTAAGCAGCTACTAATCAGGGCACTTATGGGTTTTTGAGATGAGAAAGATTTCTTAATTCTAATCATACATGTCTGTTAGCTTTTTAATCAATTTCGACCCCCATGTACATGCATGCACAGTTACATTACCTTTTGAGCCTTCTTAGCCCTGTCTGTAACCATGGCCCATGACAGCTCTGGCTATATGGTTCACTGACTACTGATCTGAACAAACTCTCTTTATAGCTCTAATACAATGAATACTTTCTAGCCTTTGACATCTTTACTTTCAAAGTAAGTGTCTCCATTCTCATGTTCAGCTTGTTTAAAATCGAGCTGAACCAAGCTCAAGTAGCTCGATTCATACGTGTCTGGTGCCTTTCAAGGGAAACAGCTAGCTTATGACAAACACAACCTAAGTCCACAAAAAACTGTGAAATTGATCCTACATTGTTAAGATGTGTGGAATATTGTACCACATCGACAATATAATTATACATGAATCTAACATATAAGTACTAGGGCTACTCCTCCTATTGTCAATTGGTTTTAGGATGGAAAACTAACGCTTGTGTGTAAGGTTCACTTAACTTATAACAATGTTAGTTTACAAAGAAGGCCCTTTATTTCTTCTTTTATCTCAGCTTGTCCCTCAAAGTCTTTCTCAAGGTTATGTGCCTTAAAGTATTGGGGGGAAAGAATAATACCAACCGTGCAAAGTTCTCATTGCAGCTCTTTCCTTTGCTTTTCAAGAAGCTTTAAAGTTTGCAAGGTGTACAATCTTTGAAAGGAAAGGGTATGTATAGTGGACCAATTGATGTTAATGATGTAAAGAGAATGTCCTTTATTTCTCCACCCTTATTAATCCTCCATTTAAGTTGTTAAGGGGTGGAGGGTGGACCATATATGGTTGCTAATCCACATCATGGCAAAAGGATAACATAATTGCACTCAATGATGCTTTTTAGTAATGTTAGTTTTAGTATAAGTATGATACAATATTACAAGTGGTTGACACCATATTGTGTTTAATTGGTTGCTTAGTTATTAATATTAGTGCCTCTCTCCAACTTGCCCATTTTCTCTCAATTCTGTTTAGTGCTTAAGTGCACATCTTTTGAGTTTATAGGCTGATTTCACACCTAAACCTCTCTTTCTACCTCCCTACTAGCAAGCATGGATCCTAATCGTCTCTCTACAGCTTCAGAAGCTCATCCCGAGACGATGGACTTCCTGTCTCGTGCTTGGTGTAACTTCGCGGTCCAAACTCTCCAACCAGAGCAACAGCTGCAAGATCAAGCACTCGTTTTACGAGATATCCCAGCTAAGGAGTACGTCAACCACATGCATCCTATGGTCCCGGTTTGTACTAAAACTCTGTGTATGACCTCAGGCCGGTTCTTACTCCTTGTGGTAAGACTATATAAACATAGATATACTGATGGGTTTTTGTGCCTTGTGAGTTTTGCAGAAGATGGAAAAGAGTGTGAGGATGGATGATCAAGATAGTAAGTCCATGCCCCAATGGCAATCCAATGATCTCAAGGTAAAAATGAATGTACTTTTTATCCTTAAAAAGAAACTCTAACCTCGAACTTCTAAGGTCTAAAAGGACTTGTTTTATGTGTATTTTGTAGTCCTGGATATGGATGCAACAAGCTATGCACCCTGAGCTGAACTATAATGCCAAAAAGAAATGGGTAAGGCTTCTATTTCATCTACAACCTGAAAAAAAAAACTCATAGATATCCATAGGGTAAGAATTCATACTTAACTTTTTTTTTTTCTTTTCGTAACTGAAGCCGTTTTCATGGAAAATACCACCATTGAAGAATGTTCCGATTAAGAAATGGGTCAAAGAGATCAAAGAGAAGAGAAAAGAAGGAAAGAGGCTTCAGAGAGCTGAGGTGCATGCAGCTGTATCCATAGCAGGCTTAGCAGCTGCGCTAGCAGCTGTTGCAGCTGAGAAACCTGAGGATGGTCATGACAAGGAACCAGACAAGGACCGGGAAGCAGCCCTAGCGTCTGCAGCCACCCTGGTGGCGGCTCAGTGTGCTCAGATGGCTGAGTTAATGGGGGCTAAGAGAGATCAGCTCAGCACTATCATAGGCTCAGCAATCACTGGTACTAGCACAAGTGATATCCTAACTCTAACTGCAGCCGCTGCTACATGTATGATCACACCTACCTTCGTTAACTAGATTCAGAAGTTCCGTTTCTTGTTTACAGAATGTTTATGAATTTACTTGTTATACAGCATTAAGAGGAGCTCAAACACTGAAAGCACGGACAGGAATCATGAACAGGCGGAACGTACCTGTACTGCCATATGACGATACAAAAGATTTGGAATTTGACTTTGAAAAGAACAGACTGTTGCTAGCCAAAGGTGCTCGGCTCCGCATCGAAGTGTCAGATGGTAAGTAGTATATATACACTGTATACTTATGGCTGATCTGTTACATATAAAAAAAACAAAGATATCAACAGAAAATTACTAAATGATTAAAATCTGATCGTTTCATGGAATTCTCGTGAATGAACAGGTAGATGTATGGCAAGGGTGGTTTCTCTACATCTCAACAATGAAACGAAGGTTAGAGCTTAATTCTGTGTTTCATACATACGTAATTGTCATGCCAAGTTCTATCCAAATTCTGAAACTTTTTTACAATCTAAATGATGCAGGTTATCTTGAAGATAAAGAAGCTCAACATATTCAATGTCATTACAAGCAAGAAGGAAAGTAAGTCAGAATATTTATTCCCTTCCTCAACCCTCTCCAACTATTCGTTGAAAATCTCATATATTTATACATACAATACACTCAAAAGAATACCATAAATGTCTGTTACAGGTATTGTGCTTGATCAGCACATTGAGTTATACAGAGATTCTGAAGGTGACGAAGATGACACATGCTATCAGATTTCATTGACAACAACTAGAGGGATGATAAAATTGGACATGGCAGATGACTATCAGAAGTGCAAGATATGGACTTCCACCATTAACCACATGCTCAGGCTTTCTACATCACTCACCAAATATGAGCTTCAATTCTGCAAGTACTGATCATTTCACGGAGTATCCCTACGCTACATCTGATATTATCATCCTAGTATTATTTGTTATGTGTTCTATGTACTATGTCACTTTGTGTAATTACCAGAGTAATATGTTCTTGATGTTGTACTTTTTTTACCAAGTTTCTATAATAAATATGTTTCTTGGTTTTAGCACTAAATCATGGATAGTTGATTTGATATCATCAACACAAGTTAGTGAGTTACACATCTAATGCAACAGTCTAGTTTCATACAGCAAGTTAGATGTACAGTTCCCTAAAGATGACCAATCAACTAAACAAGAAATTACAAAGCTATAATATCAGGAAACTATACAAAGCAAAAACAAATAAGATTCTGTCATCAATCAATGTATACACTTAAATGTTCACAGTGAATGGTGGAGAAGATGAGAGATTCATGCGGTCCAAAGCTTTACGCGTTACAAGGATCAAAAAGGTCCTTCAAAAGGGAAAAGGTCTTTCAGGGCGATTAAGATATCTAACCTCTCAAGCCAGGTCGTCACTTTCACTCATTAAATTACCCTTGATATATAGGTGCTTAGTTGGCTCATAATAGAGCAACAAGAATGTAGATATCATCATTTTTGAAATAAAATATCGGCAGTCCTAAGTTTTAGCCAATTTTCATGATGATTAAGATTGGAGAATCACATTCACAAATTAAATGACCCTTCATGTATAGTGCTTAGTTAGCTCATAATCGTCATTCCTGATACAAGTAAGTTTAGCCAGACACTCCTATCAAATAGGCACTACATTTTAGCTTAACTTCACACCCTAAAAGCCTGAAGTACTCATCAAAGCTTCATGTACAATATTCAATATAAAAATTCCTACATCTAACTTTAGGTTACTTCAACAGCTTCAGCATCTAATTCCTGTTCATCTTTAGATTCTGAAACATCTTATGTAAAGTCTTAAACCATATATTTTTAGCTCGCTTGCATTGCTTATATAATCAAATTCCCATTTCCTATTGCAGACTCTTTTGATCTGACTTATGATTCCAAGGACACATACAAAGTCATGACCACAACAGCAATACTCGATTTCTATTTATCAATAGTTCAATGTCCCACAAGGCTAGTGACATCTTTAGATACAATCAAGTAACTGATATTCGAATAAGCATCCGAACTTCCAGTAATGTCATATAGCTATGAAATTAAGATAGTAACTGCAGTTCCTTGCAAACAAATTACCCCAAAATACATAATTTCACAAGCACCCGATCAAATTCCATGTTAGTTAGGTTATTGATTGCCGATTCCTATCAGACAACTTTTGTCTTTCTTATTAAATACAACAACAACAACAGACACAATTAAAAGCAGAAGAAAGAAGAAGACTAAAAGGAAGAAATACACACATGTCACTCGCCTCGACGCCAAGAGAGTTCCTCGGCATTGGTACTTCCACGACTCTCAATTCTAGAGCCTCTCGGCAAAATGGGTTCAAATTTTGGAATGATCGATAACAGAGAAAAAGGGGTTTAGTTATTACAGAAGTCATATATACTCATATGTATGTCAAATGGAGAAATTGCATTAAATAAACTCAAGTTTTGAAGTAGTTACAGAAAACAACCCAAACTTTTAAAAGTATACAAGTTCACGTTAACAAGTCGATCATCATGAATTGTGAGAGTTTCTATCGTGGCAAGTTATATATTTGTCAATTTGTAACCCAAAGTTGGTGTTAACAAGTCATCGAATGATAAATGACACGTGTTTTTTTGAACAAAAATCTCGGATATCCGGTAATTGAGATCACTTTCTACCCTTCGAATTTACCCATGTTGATCCGTTAGCGGGTTACTGGTTCAGGGAAACACACAATTTGCTTGATCCGGTTAGGTAAACTTAGATCGAATATACATTTCACTCTTTGGAATTTTGGATTTGAGCTTTTTGGGTAGACTTACATCTTCATATTCGGATAGTCTGTCCAGAAAAAACGGACGGGCATGAACATAGGACACCGCTCTAGGTCCGCCGGACCAAAGTGTCAGGTCCGCTGTCCCGGATAAAATAAATAAATATAAAATTATATTATATATATATATATATTATAAATATTAAGTATAAATATATAATATAATAAATTAACTTAATAAATATTATATAAAATATCTTAAATATATATATATATATATATATATATATATATATATATATATATATATATATATTTTTAAATATATTACAAACAATTTTTTTAAAAATAAATAAAATAAAAAGCAGGTACCCGCGGGTCCGGCTGCCCTCCCGCCTGGGCGAGTACGGCAACCACCAAAGGCCCGTCATCCAGGTTGGGTCCGACCCAGGTCCAGAGAAACGGCCCCAAATTTTATAAAGTCCGGCCCGTACCCGGATTTGAACCTGTCTAGACTTAGGGGGTGTATTCAATTAAGAGTTTATAGGAATTTTTTGGAGTTTAAAAGTCTATGGGTATTGGATATAGGTTTTTAAAAGTCCATATAAATTTTTAGGTATTCAATTGGGATTTAAAATTTTTCCATAAAATTCCTATGGTATTTAAAAGTTTGTGGATTTTAAAAAAATTTATTATTTTATTGATTTTGTAGGATTCTTCATTACTTTTATGCATACATAAACTTCCTAGAAATCTTCCTCCAACAATTTCCACATAATCTGTATTGACTCTATATGGAATTAAAATATTCCACAGAATTTGCAAATCCTATGATTATTAAAAATCAGTCAAATTGTTTAAAAATCTGGATTGAATACACCCCTTAGGAAAAGCAAAATTACTTTTCTTATCCGTTTTTTCGAACCTGAAATTCGAATCTAAGATCTTGCACATATCCGTTATAGTCGGACTTCGGGTCCCTTTTTTAAAAAACAAAAATAAACGAGAATTTATTTTACTCAATACAGAAAAAAAATTATACAACTGAACCTATGGGCTGCACTGTTCTCCGGCCCGAGTCGTTACCACTTTGGACCCTTATGGGCTGCACTGTTCTCCGGCCCGTTAAGATATATTATAATGATATTTAGAGTATCCTAAATTAATAATATAAAAAAAAAGATATTAAATATTATATTCTTTTTATTACATTAAAGTGATTAAACAAATGGAGAGAAAGATTATGTATCATTGTATTAGTCTAAGAAAATGTAGAAAGGTAAAATTTATTAGATGAGTTTTATCTAAAAATTTTCAGTTTCGTCCTGATTTTTCAAATATTTCAAAATAGATCCTAAACATTTTTCTGCTTCATTTTGGTGCACAACGTTTTTGGATTGCATTTTGGTCCCTACCTTTTTGTTTGTATTTTATTGTACTCCTTAATTTTTGTATTTTATTTTAAAATAAACACTTTCTTTTTTACCTTTAAAAACTTCAAAATTCTCTATTTATTTCTCAGTCGCTCTAATACTAGGACTCATACATAAGACAAGCTGTTCGAACTTGGCTCGTGTTTGGCTCGTTAAAAGCTCGTCTCGGACTATAAACGAGCCGAGTTTAAGCATTCCAATACTCAGCTCGTTCAGGTAAAGTTCGGCTCGTTCGACTAAAATAACATTATACGAACATTATTTTTGACGAGCTACTCGAACCCGACCCATCAAAAATTCGGACTCAGCTTATTTGGTTCATATAACACCCCTATCTAATACTAAATTATAATGAACACTCTATTAGGTCATTGGAGCCTCCCCTCAAGCGACATACAAACTCGATCAAGACGCGTATGCAATATTATGTTTTCATCTCGCCCCCTATCTAATTCTAACCATTATGGCTAGCACATTTTTTTTATCTGAAACAAAATGAAAGTAAATATTATGGGCCCAAAAATTGGGGTTCTATGTCGTTAGGCCAAATGACACCCCTTGTTGGATGGACTTGTACAAAACTAAATTGATTTGCGAGATTGTTGGAGATACTAAGTTTCCACATCAAAATAACCTAGTATATAAGGTCGATGAGTTACTTCTTCAATTGTCAATTGGTTTGAGAAAGGAACCCCGATGGGTTTGTGTTGGGCTTACTCGTATGCATACGAACCCGCTCTACGGTTCGTCTATAATGAACATTGACATGGTATTAGAGCGAATCTATAACTACCTTTAGAACACAACAAGTTAAAAACTCTCCAAAAGATGAAGCCCTAATGCCGTTGGATTTCATATTAATATTTTTTTTAATTTTTTTTTGAAGAGGTACTTAGATTATCCGGTTCGATCAACTTTGCCGATCTACGTCCGGATTGGATAGTAAGTCGTAACCCATTGCTGAGAATTCGAACTCGAATCTCAAAACTAACCACTTAACGAGTCTAATACCACATACCACTGCACCGATTAAGTATTGGTATTTCACATTAGTATTACTTACTTTCATATGTGCATTGTCAGATTCTCTGATCACATAGGCAAAACCCAAAACATTAGACAATTCAAATTAAGCAAAGGCAAAAAAAAAAAAAAGCTAACAACTTTATACAAATTAAGTTGATCACTACAATTCAAACACAACTCTAATCACCATACACTCATTCTTATGTACATCTCTACACAAATCCTCTTCCTCTTTCTTCATCTTCATTCGAGTTAGCCATCAATTGCATTACATGAACTTGAGCTTTAAGACACATAATATAACTCATCGCTTCTTCAATCAATCTACACTCCTCCATTATCCCTTCTCCTCCAGGTATCAGCTTCCTCAGAACCTCCTTCCTCTTCTCCACCATCCTCCTCGCCACCATTCTTGCCGACTTCGATCTCGGCTTCTTCGTCTTCCTCGTCGCTCTCCTCGTCCTCGACGTCGAACCGGAATACGGAAAAACAACCGGTTTTGGTTTTCTTCCCATGATATGCTCCACCACCTGGGTATTACTAGGGTTTGATGTAACAACGTTGGAAATCAATGCTTTGCTCCAGAAGCTTCTGGATCTTGAAGAAGCCGCCATTGCCACGTCAGCTGTCATTTTTATCAAGCTTTTCTTCTCGAAAATGTCGTTCTTTGAGTTACTGATATTGCAGAATCGCATTCCCAGTATCCATTTTCTCATCAGCTCTTTCTTCATCGCTGATTTCATTAATTGTTCTGAGGATTTAAGCAAAACCCAGATGAGAAATCAGAAAAGATTTAAGATTTAGCTGAAAGAGATGATTAAGATGAAGAAATTTAACCTTGACGAAGAAGATGAATGAGTTCGGGATTTTGGATTGTGAAGAAGGTGTCGATCTTATAAGGATGGATATGGTGAGAGAGAGAGTGATGACGTGGATGAGAGAGAAGGGACAGAGCACATGCAGTCACATGGGAAAGTGGGACCCATACTTTCCCTGAGACCCAACCTTCTGCCGTTCCTCTAACTATGATCACGTATTTTCCGACATACTTTTAATTTGTTTTTATTTTTTTACCCTTTTCCTTTTTTCTCGGTTTTTATTACGGGGTATTATCGATCAACTACCCTTGCATTTAATTTTTAGATATTAAAACTATTATTTCAACTTTCAAATTTTATTTTCACTCAAAAGTCGTTTAAGTAATTTTGAGATGGTGGAGGTGAGTCGGAGATAATAAGGTCTCACATCGAAAGATGAGGACATTCCGAACCTAGTATTTAAGGTCGATGGACTACTCCTGCTATTATTAATTGGTTTTAGGAGGAAACCTCGTTGAGTTTATGTGCTGGACTTGTCTAATGCGCAGGTGCGCTCGTATGCACACGACCCCCGCTCTACCGGTCCGTCTGTATCGGAGATAACAAGGTCCCACATTGAAAGATAGGGACATTCCGAGCTTTCGTATGCACACGACCCCCGCTATACCGGTCCGTATGTATCGGAGATAATAAGGTCCCACGTTGAAAGATAGGGACATTCCGAGCCTAGTATATAAGGTTGGTGGGCTACTTCTCCTATTGTCAATTGGTTTTAGGATGAAAACTCGTCGGACTTATGTACTGGGCTTGAGCCTAATGTGCAGGTGCGCCCATATGCACACGACCCCCACTCTATCGGTCCGTCTGTATCGGACTTCCACAAAGTGGAACTTCGAGTATTTACTTGGGGCTCATCTAACTTGTGCTATCCACGTTCCCCCCCGAAATGGATATAAGAATAAATCAACGTGGCGTTTGTTATGTATCCGTTTTACGACTTTGAGGATTATTTAAAAAAAGAATGAGATAAAAAAAAATCGTCAAAAAGTTGTGGATGAGCTATAAAGACATTGAGACACTCGATTGGGAATGTAGTGTGGCTCTATGTCATCCATGTCTTTAACCTGAAACAAATGTAAAAAGAACTAACACAATATAATTTCTCCAATGATATCCTTTTAATTTTTTCAGTTTATTATTTGATCCATCAAATTAAAATCGTTTATGAAAAAAAAAAAAATTGAAACATGTCATCTCTACGTTCAGCCGCACGGTCCACCTGAACTTCTACCGTATTATGAATGTATCTCAAATTTATCACAAATATAAATTAAAATTTATGGTTTTAAAGTATATTATTAATATCATTCATGTAACATTTTATATAAACTATTACTTTCAAATAGACCCTAAAGTCAAATGTAATAAAGTATGGCCGGCCGGTAGGCAATAATAAGCCAATAACGACCTTATGTAAAATAACAAAATTGTCTCGTTAAATTTCCAAATATCGCCAAACATTTTGTAGAATTTTTCAAAGGAAGCACGTGGATTTGAAATTCGATCGTCGAGAGTGTCGATTACTGAAAATCAGTTTCAACCGTCAATTTGAATCAAACTTTTTGTGAAATTTGGATTATAAGCTTGCTTGGGAGTTGGGTTATCGTACGGTAATCTTAGAAACGGATTTTCTGTTAGTCACTCAACTTCTCAGGAAGAACATCGCTCCTTATCATCCTCTCGCTAGTCTGGTACTTTTGTGTCAAGACTTTTTAAGAAGAGACTGATCTATCCAGTTTCGTCGGCGAATAGAGTTGCGGATTTTTTTGGCTAGTTTCGCTTTGAACTTACCCTTTGGGGTTGTTGTATTGCGTGACCCGCCGGAGGGTGTTAATTATTTGCTTTTGGAGGATGTTAGGGGTCGGACTATCTCCCGTTTACTGTCTACTTAGCCCGTTTTTATATTAATAAAAGCGCATCTAGATGTGCCGGATACCACTGACTCTCCTTCTCACCAGAAAAAAAAGTAAGGTCAATAAGCCTTAATAGTCTAAGATACGAGATCGAACAATTCTGATACATGTAAAATTTTGGTGGGTCAGATGCAACGTGTCTCATACTAGGTACAGATTATGTGTATTAGATCCTATTCTTATTGGGTTATAAAGCATGAAGTATTGTATTCCGGATTGTTGATTGTTGGTTATTGTAAGTGACCTTGACTTTGTAGTGTCCCAAAACGTAGGCTGTATTTTGCTAAGCTACAAACATTAGTGTTTTGGTGTGTTTTTGATTTTTCGAAATTTAACTAGTGTTTGACATGGTCAAAAGTATTCGTGTTTAATGTTTTAAGGTGTTTTGGAAATATTGGTTTTACTCACGGTTTCTGTTTCTGATGAGTTTTTTTTATATCCAAAATACAAAAATGTCCATTAACTTTTTTCATTTATTACTACAAGTCAAAACAATGTTTTATCCAAAATAGTAGAAAACACGAATTTATGTCAAACAAACAATAATTAGTGTTTTTAAAGCACAAGCACTCCAAAAACAGTAGTTTATCTCAATGGCTTAACAAACATAACCGTAGTTATAAAATTCTGATTTGATAGTGCCTCCAAACGTAATCACAAATTCAAAACATAAACTCTAGCAAAATTTCATTATAAAACAAATTGTGAAAAAATCATTAGGCTACCAAATTTACATATTAGAATAAGAGTTTGTTTATTATTGACTTGATACATCAACTTTATCTTCAAGGATCGACTCTAAAAATGTTAAGTGTAATTTATGATACAAACAATTATATTATAGGTGCATCATAGGCTTTCAATGGTGTGATGCATATATGGGAAGGGTGTAATTAAGCTCAACTGCGACGCTTCAGCTAAAACCAATGGTAGATGTGGGGTGGGTGTGGTTACTCGAAACTGCTTAAGATTGGTTCTCATTGCAGCGGCGAAGACTCTTCAAGGCTCTATTTTTGTTGAGGTTGCGGAAGAGGAAGCACTACTTTGAGCGTTAGAGTTGGATGCGAAGAAGCATGCATAGATACAAAATTGTGTGTTATTTCTTTCTTTTCGGTTTTATAGATTAATTTGTTTTATGTTCTTGATACCCGCATGACAATATATATACAAACTAATAAGTCGTCTATACTCCAACACGGTCTAGAGTTACATTCACGCTAGACATGGTTATACTTATAAAACAAATATGGATACTTTGGATCCGTCACAACAAAGTCTCCTTCGTGTCAACTCATCTACTCGCTTTTCATATCAACTCAGGCAAACCGCTACGAGACATAAGATTCCGCTAGTGTGTAACGAGGATGTATCATACGGTTTCCTATCCTACTTTTGTGAACTTAGATATGAATCGATGTTATGAGCATTTCCTTTCCATAAAGAGTATACCAAAGTTTGAACATAAGTAGATTTTTATCAACCTAATCAATTGGGTGATGCAAATTTGTACGATTAAGGTTGTTCCTCTTGTTTCCCTTTGAAGTGGAAGGAGGCTGCATGTAGAATATCTCTGCGCACATGGCATCCACATGGAGAGTTTTTAAGGAAAGCACCAAAGTACACACACCCTCACTCTCTCTCAATAATATATTCACACTATCTTTTAGTTTTTTCACTACAGATCTCGAATATGTTCGATTGAGCCGAATTACGAGGTTTATGAGACTTATCGGGATGACATTTAAAATAAAATAAAATTATGTATGCATATGTAAATAAAACATACGTATAAAATTATATACGAGTCGGGTCAGGTTGGCTCGTTGACCAAAATATTTATTCATATTCGTCCCACCAAAATACGGGTTGGGTCAATACCAAGCGAGCCAAACTAGTTGCTCATACCTTGACCTGTTCATATCCAGGCTCGGACCGGGTTCGGGCTGAACAATACAAAATATTAAGCCCGTATATCCGGACCTGGCCGGACCTGTAAAGGCTGCCGTACCCGGCCCTGCCGGGCAGGTATACAGGCGGGTCTGCTGGTACCCGTTTTTAAAAATTTTAAAATAATGTTTTTAATATGATTTTTTAAGAAAAATATTATATTATATTTAAAATATTTATGTAATATATTAAATTTATTATAATTATAATAAATATTTATATTTATACTTAATATTTATGATATATATATATATATATATATATATATATATATATATATATATATATATATATATATATATATATTATTTTTAGCCGGGCCGGGCGGGCCAGACTTTTTGACCCAGTCAGGCCTCTTCCTATGTTCCTACCCGTCCGTTTTTTCGGACGGTCGGGTCGGACGGACTGTCCGGATTCGAACAAGTCTACTCATACCCTTTTTTTTTTTCTGGACAGAACTATCCGAATTTGTACGATAGTCGTAACCCGTTTGTTTATCTGGATGGGCGGATCGGCTAGAGTTTCTTCTAGCTATAACAAATGTTGTGGGGGTCCATAGCACATGAGGGGAAATGTAGCATGCAAAGGAAGTGAAGTAGAGAGAGAGAGGCCGTACATATTGGGTAAGCCGAGAAGGGCGGCAATTAATTTGTACGTGCGCGGCGCCCGCGTCAACAGGGGGTGTTCCGTGGCCCCCTCGGCGACACTCAATTTATGTGTGCGCCATGCTCCACCGTCCATGTACTACATATATCTCATCCAACGGCTGAGATTCACTTTTCAATAGTGAACAAGTAATTCAACTTCATTACATTCATAGCCACACAGCTCGATCTGCCAGCGATTGATATCGTACTGCCAATATTGTGTTCAGGAAAAGGCTTCCCCAAAGGCCCAAAAAAGGTGTTATATATATATATATATATAT
>BSUD01000080.1:0-18803 GCA_033239045.1 Fagopyrum esculentum | reverse complement strand
GCTCTTTATCCATTGAATACAAGAGATCATCATCACATCGAGAAGGATGAATGTATACGAACCGTTCCACCAGATTAATTCATGGCTAGATTGTTATAGAGAAGATGATACATGCCCCAACATTTCTGCATCATCTCTGTTGGAAGTTGAAGAGAAATTCGAAAATCAGGTTGAGTTAGATTTGCTTATCTTTAGTGTTTTCATCTTGTCTTTCTATATTTCCGTGGATGCAAAACTCATTCGTTTCTGCTCGTATAGTCTCAGTCAGACGATATTCTACATGGATTACCAGCACCTTCAAACAATCAAGAAACACACAGATCTTCTGAAAAGGTGACCTATTCAGTCTGTAAATTACACTTTCATCCTTTCTCAAGTTTTGTTCTCTTCCATTTTTTTGAGGTTTCCTGCCTTCTATGTTCATTGGCAGATGCAAAGACGCCTTGCACAAAATCGGGAGGCTGCTCGTAAATGCCGTATAAGGAAAAAGGTATGAACACTGAGACACATATGTATGCACAACTATAATACTTGATGATATCTATAGTTAATTGGTTGTTCTGAAGCTGATTGGAGCTTTGTAATAGGCATATGTCCAGCAATTGGAATCAAGTCGGTTAAAATTAGTTCAATTGGAACAAGATCTTCAACGTGCAAGGCAACAGGTAACTGAGATAACATTCTTTTTAGTTTTTAACCATATGTTATGTTCATTTGAGACTTGAAACTGTAGTTTTTGGCTTGTTTACAACATTCATTGTTTGGCTGCAGGGTTTATCTATCAGTAGTGGAATCGATCATCTGCCATTATCCAGTACTATAAATTCAGGTTGATAACAGCATGATCAATCATCTGTGCTCATTTGATACTTAGATTATATAAAGATTAGACAAAAATTCCTAAACAATACCCCATCTTTTAGGTACTTGGCGGTTTGAACTGATAGTTTAAACAACGGGTACTAAAGTTTAGTCAGCCTAAAAGATGGGTACTGTTTAGACAATTTTCTCTAAAGATTATGATTGAAACCCTTTCCATTGATGTAATGGTTAATGTCATATGTGCTCATTTGGTACCGCTTCTATCCGTTGCAGGCGCAGCTGCTTTTGAGGTTCAGTATGGGAATTGGTTGGAAGAACAGAAGAGACAGATATGTGAATTGAGAGCGGCTTTGCAGTCTCAGATAAGCGACACTGAGCTCAGGGTACTCGTTGATACCAGCATGAAACACTATTTTGATCTGTTTCGCATGAAAACAAATACTGCAAAGGCCGACGTGTTCTATCTAATGTCTGGCATTTGGAAATCACCGGCAGAGCGTTTTTTCTTTTGGTTAGGCGGCTTTCGTCCTTCAGAGCTACTCAAGGTAATTATTAGCCTTGCTTCTCAAGATGTTAAAAATTACTGATAACTTTTTTTTTATCAATTCATATTTTCTTCTTACATTTTCATTTCATCTATCTCTTTAAGATAACCTTTTCTTCCATGGACAGGTACTTGTGCCACTGATAGTACCTGTTACCGACAAACAACAACTGGAAGTCGAGAACCTCTTGCAATCCTGTCAGCAAGCAGAAGATGCTCTTACACAAGGAATGGAAAGACTTCAGCAGACTTTAGCCGACATAGTGGCAACGTTACCGTTAGATGAAGGAATTTACATTCCTCAGATGACTATTGCAGTCGAGAGATTGGATGCTTTGGTGAGCTTTGTAAATCAGGTAATGTCTGATCTATCCTCTTAGCAAAAGCTTTCCAAGATTCCAGTTGATCATATGAAAGGGTTTGTGGGGTTGATTGAGTTTTAGGACTCGTTTGGATGTATAATGCGAAATACTACACAGTTCGATTTTAAGAGAGACCCTTAATGAGCAATCTTAAATGAGTGCGTAGTTCCTTCGAACGTGAACGTTTATACTCGTTGTCTCCTGTTGGCTGGATTATCTTGCCTTCTCTTAACACTTTTTTGCTTTTGGTTTTTTGATGTATTTTTTGTGTATTTCTTTTCTCATTTGTTTGTGGCCCTTCATGACGACTAGTCCGTCTGCCGATCTTTTTCGGCCTCTCGACCCATGATTCGAACCGCTTTCCGTTTTAAAAAAAGAAAATACCTTCAAAATGAGCGTGTTTCAGCCTGAACTCCACAGCACTCTCTTTGTGGGCAAATTTTCGGTAATTTTTCGGTTTAGTTTGTAGGATTGGTCTGTATTCTAGCATTGAAGTTGATATGAAAGCTGTCAGAAATCTTTGCTGATCCCATTCTAAGGTGTTATGTACTCATATTATGTTATGTCAACCAGGCTGATCATCTTCGTATGGAGACCCTTCAGCAGATGCATCGTATCTTGACAACCCGACAAGCAGCTCGAGGCTTGTTGGTACTTGGAGAGTACTTCCACCGCCTGAAAGCACTGAGTTCACTTTGGTCTGATCGGCACCGTCATCATGAACCGACGTAAACAACAAGGTTAGCTTAGCTACCGAGCTTCTTGTGAACTTCACAGTGGTTATACAGTGAACTCGAGCGATTGAACTAATTCGTCGAAGAAGAAGAAGAAGCAAAGCTTATCAAGAAGGGTTATAGATTTGAGAAAAGTTGTAAATAGGCAATTGATTGTGTTTCAATGGTTGTACCAATTATCATCTGCAGATAGTCACTGCTTGAGGATACTTGTATTATATTTGGTGAAACCCAAATGCGTAGCTGCCTTGTTGTGTATTGGTAATGTTGTTCTTTGTACATTTTACTTATTTTTACCCAATAAAACTATAGGGCACCTATTCGGCTTCTGAGTAGGACCAATTATGGGTCTGAAATTTGTTATTCGATCGGACCTGGACTGGATACTTAGACCCGGACCGGTTCGATCGGACCTGGACTGGATACTTAGACCCGAACTGGTTGGACCAAATTTTTTTAAAGCATGTTTTGGACCCTTTTTGAGAAAATGAACAAACCAATTTGCACCGGACCTGAAAATTCGGTTCAAGTTCGTTCCACTGTCTTACATGATATATACTTGGGTAGGGTGTTATATGAACCGAGGCTTGAGTATACCAGTAAAAAAGCGGGTCGGACCGTCTTGTCCGGACTGGCCCGACCCGCTTTGTTGGGGAAACAAACGTTGCCCAAGTCTTCCCACGTAATAAGCGGACGTGATGCCGGCCCGGCCTGGATGTATTTGATTGTGTGTTTTTTCCTCGGGATTTATATATCATTTAAAACACGTAATATAATGTATTTGATACAAATTTTCAATCCAATTATACCTGAACAATGCATTACGAACGAGTTCAACAACAATCAATACAAAAAAAAAAAAAACCTGAAAGACAACACGTACGATTATAATCAAGTTATCCCTACAATCTTGTATTACAGGGTATAACACTATAACTTGTCAAAATACTCAAAACAAATTAAATGAAAAATCAAATTATGTGACACTCAAATCAAAACTATATTAGATATACATATATAAATAAGTTATATATATAAAACTATATGCGGGTCGGCCCGTGGCCCAAAATGTTTACACATGCCCGTCTCATACCCGAACTAACCAAACTAGCTGATCATGCCCATATTTTTCCCCGAACTAACTGAGCTGAATTTGTACAGGTCTAGCCGTCTAGGCTTGAGCTACTTGAGTTCGGGTTGGGCTGAACTTGGAAAAAAATCTGATGTGCTCACACCCACTTCACGTCCTTGCTTTTTTATAATAAATAAACCTACATGCAATTAGGTTTATAAATTCATCATCGTGTAAAATGTAAATAAACTCTTGTATATGTACTGGGCTTGAGATCTTTGATCTTCACTTTAACTTGTCAAAGCCCAAAATCAACACAAAAGTAAGCTGCATTTTTTGCCTCATGGGCTTCAAGTCTTCAACTTCAACCCAAGGATTCATTCTCAAATTTACTTATTCCTTTGCATGTCCCCGTCTATATGGTTTGTTTTAAATTATAAAAATAAAATAATTAAAATTATAGTAGCATAGTTTTTTTTTTTGGTAAATGAGAGACTAGCTCTCCGCGCTAAGGCGCTTTATTGTGTGAATATCAGTATTACATACGTACACTTCGAGGGAAGGCAATCCCTCTAAGATCATCCATAATTAAGCATCTAACCCCCACAGGTGGGATATCAAGGGGATGAACCCCAATATCTAAAGAAAACGCAAAATTTGCAAGAGCATCCGCTGCACGGTTGCCTTCTCTATAGATGTGTGTGAAACTGATGATCCAGTCTCGTACAATTAAGCCATGGCAACGAGTCACCAAGCTAGAGAGAGGGTGAACTTGGCTCACTCCTTTCTCAACAAATCCAACCACCAGGCGGGAATCCAGCTCAACCTCTACTCGACGATATCCCATCTCCCATGCTAACTCTACACCATTGATGCCCCATAATTCTGCTTCTGGTGCAGAGCAAACTCCCAGATTTACAGCCACCCCTTTCACCCAACTACCTTGATCATCCCGTATCACTGCCCCTGCTGTAGCTAGATTCATACTTCCCCTAGATGCATCATTTGTGTTTACCTTCACCCAACCCATCTTAGGCTTCTTCCAACACACCATCTGTTTCTGTTTATTTTGATTGTTCAGTGCCTGGTTTTGTTTAACAGCCATCATATACTCTTGTTTTTTAGCCAGAATGTATTCAGCCTTGCTTCTTGGAATTACACCTTCACTGAATGTTCTCGAATTCCTCCATCGCCATAACCACCAAACCCCAAAGGCAAAAATCTCACACCAATCTTTAATGTTGCCCGGACCATATTTCACAGTGATATTTAGAAATAACCAATTATCCCAGTCAAGGGTAAAGAAATCCAAGTGAAGCTCAGCTGGAACCAGATTCGCCCAAACTCCCTTCGCAAAACAACAATCCCGCAACACATGAAGAAGGGATTCTTGGTTACCTGGACACGCCAAGCAATCAGGACTCGTAGCCATGTGCCTTCTGAATCTCTCAAGATTAGTTAGAGGGATACCCCATGCTAATTGCCATAAGAAAAAGCGAATCCGTTCAGTGACATTGACCTTCCAGATCTGGTGAAAAAGTTTCTCTCATACATCGACCTTCTGTCTTTTCTGGCGAATCCATTCATGTGCTGAGGCAATAGAGAAATCTCCCTCTTGAGTCAGTGACCATCTAATTGAGTCTTCTCTTCCATCAGTCGACCATAATCCTTTGGCAATAACTTTAAGGAAATTTGCATTATTTAATCTACATGTTAGGTAATTTCAGTCCCAGGATCCTTCATCAAGCCACACATCCCTAACCTTTAGCTCGATTTCAGCCTCTGTCAGATCCATTTGACATGTATTCCTCAGTGGTTCCCTTGTAACCCAACTATCACTCCAGAATCTAACTCGTCGACCATCGTTGATATTCCAACTCAGATTTGGACTAATAACTTCATTATAACTCTGCACAATACCTCTCCAGATGATCGAGCTACCATTACTATCTCTCAGTTGATTTGGCCATTCTATACCATGCCTGGCATATTTATTGATGATGCATTTAGCCCACAATTCATCCTTACACTTGAATAATCTCCAGCTGAGTTTGCTTATTGCTGCAAGATTAATTTCTGAAGCCATTCGGATGCCCAGTCCACCATCTTCTTTTTTTTGGCATATCGAGTTCCAATTCAGGAGATGAATTTTCTTCTTACCTTCTATATTCCCCCAGAGAAAACCCCTGCAGATTCTATCAATTTTATTTGTGACACTTACAGGTAGAAGAATAGTACTCATATAGTAAATCGGGATGGTAGTCAAGACTGATTTCACCAGTGTCGTTTGCCCAGCTATACTCATTTTATTAGCCTTCCATCCCGCTAGTCGTGCTGAGAGACGCTCCACTAAAGGGTTAAAAATATCCTTGGATACTGCTCCATGTATAATTGGTACCCCTAAGTACTTCCCCAGATCACGAGTATGAGGTATATTGCTAATATCACTCAATTGATTTTCCAGTTCTCCTCTTATATTCTGAGAGACAAAAAGTCGGGATTTGGAATGACTCACTCTAAGTCCTGAGGCATTGCAGAACATGTCCAAGATAGCTTTGATCCTTCTTATCTATCCTTTAGAAGCTTCCGCAAACAGCAAAATGTCATCTACAAAGAAGAGATGAGATAGTGATGGTCCGCTACGAGATAACTTCATCGTTTTCCAACTCCCATCAACTACTACTTTCTCAATTAGGTGACCTAAACGTTCCAGACATAAAACAAACAGGTATGGTGAGATAGGATCTCCTTGTCTTAATCCTCTCTTCATCTTGAACTGTCTGGTGCTTTCTCCATTCCATAGGACGCGCATTGAACTCGAAGATAAACACCTTCCAATCCTGTCAATCCAAATGTCCGGGAGGCCAATATCATCCAGTGTTTCCATTACAAATTCCCATCGGAGCATGTCGTATGCTTTCTCCAAATCCAGTTTCAATACCATCCAGCCTTTCCTTCCTTTCTTCTTCTTCATTGAATGAATTGCTTCCTGCGCAATGACAATATTATCCGAAATTAGTCTACCTGGGATAAAACTAGATTGCATCGGACTTACCAAAAAGGTCATCAGGGGCTTCAATCTATTTGCAAGGATCTTCCTAACAACTTTGTAAGATACATTGCATAGAGAAATAGGTCGATAATTTTGGATTGACTCAGGTTTTGTAATTTTCCCAATCATCACAAGTAGGGTTTCATTCACTTCTGCTGGAAGGTCTCCTTTGGTCCAAAAATCAGCTGCAAATTTTATCAACGATTTCCCTACCACAGCCCACATTCTTTGATAAAATATGGGCTGGAAACCATCTGGGCCTGGTGCCTTAAACGCCCCCATCCCTTTTACAGACTCAACTATTTCTTCTTCTGTGAGTGGTCTTGCAATGGCATTCTTTTGATCAAATGACAAAACTGGGAAGCCTCCTTTTGAAATCGGTTGTAGCTCAGTTAAGATTGAAGGCCCATAAATTGACTGATAGAAGCTTATTGCGTGGTCCTCGAGAGTCTGTTGATCCAGACACCATTCTCCATTTTCAACCTTAAGAGCATCAATACGGTTTTTCTGCCTTCTAATGATGGTCGAGAGATGAAACAAAGATGTGTTGCGATCTCCACACCTAAGCCATTGTTGGCGCGATTTTTGGTACCACATCATCTCCTCCTGTTCTAGTACACTATTAAGTTCGGTTCCAATCTCATTATCTCTACTAATGAGATTCTCATTTGGGTTCATATCAATTCTTCGAGTAATATCCTCCAGGGCTTTTATTAAGGCTTCTTTCCTCTTCGTAATTGAGCCAAAGACCTCCTTGTTCCATTTACTTAGCACAATTTGAAGACTACTTAGCGCTCCTGTAATGGGCAATGAATCATTCCAAGCACTTGCAATAATCTGTTTGAACTCCGGATGGGACAACCATGCCGTTTGGAATCTAAAAGGGCGTCGTTTGGGATTGCCTATATTGGTTCAATCAAGACTCAGGAGCAGGGGGTTATGGTCTGAACACAATTTAGGCAAGCGTCGAACTGTAGCTTCAGGCCATTTCAATCTTCCCGTGGGACTAATCATGATTCTATCCAAACGCTTAGACACCCTTGTATTGATAGAGCGCCCACGTGTCCATGTGTATGCAGATCCCACATAACCCATATCCACTAGCCCAGTATCATTTATCCAACTACAAAAACTCAAGGAATCTCTAGTGAGCCGCGTCGAGCCCCTTGCCTTTCTTCTGCACATTTAATAACATTCCAATCCCCACCGATAACAACTGGTAGAGTGGAAATCTCAATAATATGACTAAGTTTCTCCCATACATCGCCCCTTCTACCAGGCTCCGGAGCATAATACACCACAATGAGAGTGAAAGCAAGTGTCCCCTCCCCCATCTCAGCATGAATATACTGGTCACTTTTTGATAGAATTTTTGTAGGGCAGCTATTAGAATCCCAGAGTAGCCAGACACCTCCTTTCTGTCCCTCTGCTTCAGATCGTTCCACTGTATCAAAACCAATTTTCTCACAAATAGCATCAGCAGCCGATCCTGAACAATGTGTTTCAAATAGAGCTAGAAAGTTCGGTCTATGTTTACGAATCATGTATCGTATAGATCTTCGAAAGCTGGCTTTGATAGTTCCAAAGCTATTCCATAATATCCCTATCATTTATAAACTTTTTGAAGAATGTTACCTCCATTCTTTCACTGGGAGTCCGGAACCATGGACGTTTGTGACTCCATCTCAGTCTCTGTATCATGCGTGGCCTGGCGTGCCGATACCTCCATAATAGAATCATTACCCTTACCTTGAGTGGAAGACTCCCCCGCAACAAAGGTAGTCTTGGGGATAACTCCCTTTTGAAGGATACTCACATGATGGTTGGCCTGTATTTCCTGTGTAGGGATACTGGGTTTCAGCAACTCTCTATGCCTTCTCAAATTAACCCCCTGTACATTCCTGTTAACATGTTGATCTCCACTATTTGTGTTGCCTTCAGGTCTGATTCTCTTTTTCGCTTGCCCTCCTTCCTGTCCCTCTGCAACAATTTTTACATTTGACACTCCTTTGCCCTCTATATATTCTTGATTTTGCTCAGCAGGGGTCATTCTACCTCTATTCTGAACTCGTCTTCTTGGAACTATCATCCATGGACCATGACCATTGTCCTCCTGAACCTGGCTACCTAAACCTACAGCTGATACATCTTTCTCCTTATTTATAGTATCCACTACCTTCTCCACGTCCATATCACTTTCCTTAGCATTCCCTGGGGATGTCCTCTTCTCTGTGTATATACAATTTTCAAGCAAATGGCCATAACAACCACAACCCATACAGATTGTATGGAGATTTTCATACTCCAGCAGGAGCCGTTTACCATTCAACATAACATCTCCTTTCAAGGGTCGGGTTAGGTCCACTAGCACATATATCCTAGCGTATTTCCCTCGATATACTCCCAATGTGTTTGCATTTATCCGAAGCGGGGTTCCAATAGCCGAAGCAATAGCTCGTAAGATTGATATATTGTACAGGGCAAATGGGAGACCTAAGATTCTAACCCAAACTCCTGTAGAGGACATTACAGAGGTCATTGGATCAAAAGACTCGTCCCATTGCTGCATCATCAAATAATGTCCAAACAATTTCCATGGCCCCCCAGTCAAGATATCAAACATGTCTTTCTCCTTTTCAAACCGAATTAGAAAGTAATCATTCGGTAAATCAATAACAGTCCATCCTCCTGTTGGCTTCCATATCTGGCGAATTGATCTCTCAAAAGATCCAAACGAAATCATGCGGCCTAACAGCTTTGTCACAATTGAATTCCTCCAGGACGCATTTAAGACTTGAATTACCTTTGCTGCCACATTGATTTCAGGGGTGCCATCTTTCCCTTTTGGGTAGTCAATCTTGATACGTCCTGTCTCAAGAAGATCATCTGGTAAGACGGGCATCTGTTTCCAGGCATTGTCTCCGAACAACATTGTCCTCCAGGAAGGTGTAGTATCCTTTTCAACATTCTCCGGAGCCGGAGTCTTGTCCACCACATTAGGGTTTACAACATCTTCATTAATTGCATCAGACGATATCCCATCAGGTCGATGGGAACTAGAGGGGCCAGGGGCCGCCGGGGGAGGGGGACAATTGCCATCATTTGGATCCGCCATACCAGATTGCAAGTATTCGCCGCTTCTTTCAATGGTTTCTTGGAGCTTCTCTCTTTTGAGTCTTGTGCAATAGAAACACTATACACCGAAAAAAAAAAAGTTTATTATAGTAGCATAGTTTGTATCACGTAAAAGACTTTATTAGTCCAATCTAATTTTTTTTCAAAAGCTACAAAACACAAAATTTACCAAACATGCCCAAAGTGAGTTCATTTCCAAAATTTTAACATTTTAAATTTTAATTCTTTCAAAGTTTAATTCTTTCAAAGTTTTAAAGCATAAAATTAACTGAAAATCTCATAAATTTGAATAAAACTGAACGTCTTATACATTGCTGTAAAAGTTGCAACTTGTTTATATAAATCATATGATACATAGAGTGGGTTAACACTAAAATACCCAACATTTAAAGTTTTATTTATTTATTTTTTTTTTTACAGTTTTGAAGCATTTTTGCAAAAATAAATTTTGGTTCTATGGATGATAAAACTATTTAGCTTTTAGAATCACTTGAAGTTTTGAAATTTTAGTTTAAAACAAATTTATAGTTACTAAAATAAAAATATATAGTATAATACTTGCGTTATTTTCTAAACTGTAAACTCAAAATAGTTTGTTGGAAATAATAAGGTCCCACATCGAAAGATGGGGACACTCCGAGCCTAGTATATAAGGTCGGTGGGCTACTCCAATTGGTTTTAGGATCCTCGTCGGGTCTATGTGTTGGGCTTGGGACTAATGCCCATGTGCGCTCGTATGCACGCGACCCCCGCTCTACCGGTCCGTCTGTATCGGACTTTGACATAATTTTTTAATATTATTTTAGATTTTTGTTTTACACCTATAATAAAAATGGAGGTGGAGCCTAAGTGCAGAACCTTGATCGTCTTGAGGATTGTATGTGTTGCTGCATGTGGTTCCTAATGCATACCACGTGAGGCCCATACCCCGTAGCCCGTAACTCCTTACCTACCACCTTCATTATATTAGATCACGTGACACGTAGACTAGATTTATTTTTTAATGATGTAATAAGGAAAGTGGACCAAAGAATTATCGTCAATCCTATAGCGTTTTTATGGACGAGAACTTGAAGTTCAGAAAATGAAGACAAAGATAATGTCAGAGACAATCATATTAAATCTAACGAGAGTTTTTAAAGTTTATTATTGTTGTTAACAACCATAACGTTGTCATCTTTCCCACTAACGTGGGTAATTTCAAGCTCTTGGCTATAAGAATACCATTTCATAACAACGTTATGATAGTCATTTTTTCTGGTTTAAATCGAGTGAGTTAAGTTATTAATAAATTAATTATGATTTAGTTGAAGATTTTGGGAATGATGATATATAGTTGAATTACGTTATTTGTGGAATTATCACAGGTAATATTTATCGTCTTCTCACAAAAAAAAAACCTATTTTTTTTTCTCCCTCTCTCCCGGATTTTCTAAGGTAAAAACAAATCACCCACATTCAAATGATATTGTGTGTATGAATAATATAATACATTTTAATAATTTAGATTTTTTAAAAAAAATATTAGGTAGTTAATATAATTTTTTAGTTTATCACTTATTAAGTGTTATTATCCTTTATATATGGTTAGCAAATTAAAGTAATAGGTAGGGAACTCGTTTGGTAGACCTAAAATTGTGGAGTTAATCACTTAATCGGACTTACCGAGAATAAAATTATGTAAAACTATGAAATTTTCTCCACCATCACGATAATAGTAATAGATTATGAGAATTGTGTGGAATTACGAGGTCTTAACTCTAGACAATATGCCGAGCGAAACCAAAGTAAACCAAATTGTTTCAAGAGAATAATTAATTATAAAACTCATTATAATAAAAGGGTAATTTATACCTACAAAATTCATACTTTGTATTATTTCAATCTCTTTATCAAATAGGTAGAGAGAATATTATTATATCTAAAGTTGTACCAATACGAATCATCACCTACCGTTGTTAAAGCTTGACTCTTCTCTACCATTAAAATTAAAAATACTAAAAATCTTACAAACTAACCATTTGTAATAATTTGAGCAAATTTGTCGCTTCTTTCCATTTCTTTTTTGAAAAAAGAAATCTTTTTTTGTCTCTTGGTTATCAGAAAAAGAAACATAGAAAACCAAATTATTGTCTTTAATATTACTTATACGACAAAAAATATGGAAACATAAGGGAAGATGATAGAAAATATAGTTAACATTGCCCCTTACTTTCACAACATCATATATTTTAAGTCAAAAACATTAGGGCATTATGTTAGGCTACAAGTGCACCACTTTTTTCGGCTAATACTATTACAAAATTTTCAGTTTTAAGTAACTGTAAAAATTATAATAACTATCATAGATAGTATATGTTAAATTTATCTTTTTAATATCTGTCGGATCTATGACATGGAGGGATGCACGCCACAAGTGAACCTACGCACATTAACTTTCGGTTTTACATCTTAAAACCAATTGGCAATAGGAGGAGTAACCTTGGATTTATATGTTAGGTTCACATTATTCATTTAGTCGATGTGGGACACAATAATCCACACATCTCAACAGTATACATTATTAGGATTTAGTTAAAATATTATTATATAAATCTGAATAAGAATTATTATAATTGGCAATAATAATATTGTAAAGTTATTTTATAATGGTTATTATTTATGTTTGACCAAAAAAATAATAAACTTGGTCATTATTTTCTATTTTCATTAGGTTTGTATTCCCCTTCAACTTTTACCCCTTTCATTCAATTGAAGTTGGAAGGTAAGGGGTTTATTAGGGGTACATTTACTAAACATATTTATACCATGAACCTAGTTACTATAGAGAAATCTCAAAAAAACTTAGCTAATTTAGCCACAATGAATTATCGTGGCTAAACATACAATCAAAATATATAGAACGGATCTCATTCGGAAAAATCCGTCAACATTGTTATTGTGTTATCCCTTTTAATACGATCAAAAAATATTTCTTCTTTGAATCTAATATTGGTCATAATTTTTTTGAATAAAACGGTTGTCCATGTCTAAAGAAAATTTATTTTAATTAATTAAAAAATATTCATACACCTTATTTTGGATGTTTTTTGACTTGGGATTAATATTTATAACAAAAATTCTAATGAAAAAAGGGGAAAAATCATATTCAAATATCGAGTTTAACGCAATCAAACAGATAATCCAAATATCGGTGAATAAGTATCGAATCTGAAATGCCTTAAATCATATTAGGGTATTAGGTTTTGTGTCCGGTTTAACTTCATTATCCAAATATTCGATGAACATTAATAAATCCGCACATTGCAAATTTTAAGAGAAATTTTTTATAACGTATAGACATATTTTAAATTCGTGCATAGCACAACTCTATTCATCTAGTATAATATAAAATCATGACGGCATTAATAGTTTTACGTCGAAACATCAATAGACTTATGTATTGAACTTGGATTATACTTGTATGTTTCGGTACCACAGCTGCGGAGACCTCGTGTAATTTGCATTGCTAAGAATGACCTAAACAAAGTAATTTGTAACTTATAATCCATAAAAAAATTAGGGTGCATTTTAGTGTAAAGAAAATGGGGTCGTCGATGTCGACCAAATGCTCGACAAATGAATAGCAAAATCGTCCCACAAGATCTCCAATGGAAAGACAATTCACGAGCTTTTGCCTAAAGTTTTCACCTTTAATTGGTTTTACATTTGAATTGGTTTGGCCGAAATGATGAACAAGGAAATTTGTTGGATTTGACGTATCGATAGTTGACCATAAGATCGACTTTTGAAACACTGTTTTGACTGCAGATGGTGACCCTCCAAGTTCAAATCACCCTAACATCGTATGAACGAGCGTAAATAGGTCGGTGAGAAAGCCTAATTGCTATTCGTACCCACATATTCATGTTATTCGTACCCTCACTACGCGTACGCAATGCGTAGCCGTAGCAAGAAGCTCATTTCGTTCAAAAATAAAAGAAAATGGTTACGACTACGCATGATCGATGCGTAGTGTACGTGTAGTAGTCCGTAACATATATTCTCTTCGAAAAATGAAGGGAAACTTACTACGCCTACGCATTGCGTAGGCGTAGTAAGGTATATATATATATATATATATATATATATATATATATATATATATATATATATATATATATATATATATATATATATATATATATATATATATATATATATACTACGCCTACATATTGCGTAGGCGTAAATGTGGTATGTATAGCACGTATATGGTGGTACGAATAGCAAGAACCGTGAGAAAGACAATTAGGCGGTTTATAAAAATGACGGAGTAATATCCGGTGGCCAAGTCAAAAAAAAAACTTCGACTTTGTTGAAACTTCCGGTCTAGTATATAAAGTTGATGTCTATTTTTCTATTGTCAATTGATTTACGATGAAATCTCGATGAACTTATGAATTTGGGTCTAACGGGCGCCTGCACTCGTATGCACGTGACCCTGCTCTACAACATGTCTATGTCAGACCGCTAACAAATAACTTGTAACATTTTTATTTTCATCGATGATATTTCATATTTTATTTTGTCCACTATGCAATACTAATTTACGCTTGTTCAACGGGATCATTGCTTCCTCCGCCACACTAAAATCCGCCATTTGTGATATATGTGTAGGGTTGTATTCTATCATTCCGCGTAGACAATATTATTTGTATACGACAAATCTTTACTTCATTAGTTGTTGTTTTTTACGATTATACTTGTAATTTACGATCGTTTTAAATTCCGTAGGCAAGTGTGGTTGAAAAATGATACCATAAATTTTAACCACTATTAGGCCATTTTGGTTTTGTTCAATTATCTTTTATATCCGCCGGTTTTAATACGTGGAGAGTTTGAACGTAAAGGTGAATCTGCACACAAGCCTTTCGCCCATCCTAAAATCAATTGACAATAGGAGTAGCCCTAAGACTTATATTTTAGGTTCACACGGTATCATATTGTCGATGTGAGACACATTTCCACACATTACTGGAATAGTTGACACTTAACACAGAGCCTTAAGGCCGGCTTAGTTAAACGGGCAAGATGTTGAATAATGAGACCTAGATCGGACCAGCCCCTGATCCGGCTATGATATCATGTTAAATTATCTTTTATATCTGTCGGGTCTAATATGTGGAGGGTTAGCGGGTTCCATCCTAAAACCAATTGACAATAGGAAGACTAGCCCTAAGACTTATATGTTAGGTTCACGCGGTATCGTATTATCGATGAGGGACACATTTCCACACATTAACAGGTTTTGTTTAAAAAAGTTTCTTTTCGATTTTTTATTTAGACTTTTTAAATGAAAACAATTCTTACAAATATCAATAAAAAAATATTTCAAACTTTTTATTACATATTTTCTTAAATTATTTTTTTTTTCAAATTCGGAAAAAATAATGATGGACTGTTTTGTTTTTTTTCAAAAGTTTTTCCTACAAAAATTTGTTTAAAATGGAAAAATAGTTTTGAAAAAAATCCGGAAAAAAACTTTACTGATTTGTATTCTATTTTTTAAGAAAATATCATTTAAAAAATTTTCAAAAAAGTCAATGTTTTTTATTTTTAAAACATTTATTTAAATATTTTCTGAAAATTCATATTTTAAATTTTATAAACATACTGAAGAATTTAATTGAATTTTTTCCCCCACATCACACTCCACTACTTTTCATTTTGGGCTGGGTAATAAAACGGTTGTTAAGACATTGTTAAAGCTATTTTTTTTGGCCCAAAAATCAATCATATGTTTTGATAAGTAGCCAATAATTTTTAAAATGGTACTTTTTCCGATCATAAATAAATGACTTCTTAGCCATTGACACAATTATTAAAAAACTCCTAAACAAACTTAATTTTGTAGAAAAATTTTCTCAATTTTATCACTTATTAAATGTTCACCACCTTTTTACACCAATGGATGAATATTTTATTATGAAAATATTTAATAAAAATAATTTTCAAGAACTATTCCCACAACTCTCTCTTAATTATAACCTTGAAAACATAAAACGACATTTAAATTTGATCAAAATTTAGATGTTAGGAAGTCATTTATTTACGATCGGATGAATTGTATTATTTTAAATTAGATTAAAAGTTGATTTTATTTTTCTAAATTAAATACACTCCATGATTATATAAGTTAGTAGACACACTCTTCGATCCCTGACTTGAAATAATGTAAATTATATAGTAGTAGGGTTAGTAGGAAAGCAGTTACGATTTTGTGAAAATAATTAATATAATTTAGAGAAAAGAAATGAAATGATTAATGCAAGTGTTTTGCGGTTAGTGAATCATTAGTTGGTTAAATTCGATCATCGATAAGATTCTCCAAAGCCCAAACACGTAATTACATTAATTATAGAGATCTATCGGTGGACCGCCCAATTTACCAAACCGCGTCGTTCTACATGTGACCCCCAACTTCTCTTACATAAAACACGTTACTCTAATTACTATTACACTTTTAACTAATTATACTTGATTAAACATTATGTACGTAATTATGCCCAGCAAGCATGTCTACGGGTCGGACCTGCCGGGTCGACGGGTCCAACCCGCCTAAAAGGCCAACCCGCTGGGTCACGGGTCAGACTCGGCGGGTCGACGGGTTGGCCTTTTTTTTTTCAAATCCGGAAATTTTTTTAAACAAAAAAAATGAAAAAAAGAAAGGGGCTTGTTGACGGGTCGACCCGTTGGGTATACGGGTAAGAATCACCTCGACCCTTACCCGCATCCGTAACCCGTGGACATACTTAATGCCTAGTTTGGTTCGGACTTTACTTATTATAAAGCTGTAATTTTTCAGTAAGTTTTTTTCGATTCTCTTTTATATAGTTTTTAAATGTAACTACTTCAAACCACCACGGCATTTTAGTGATAATTTATTAATTATTATTACTTTATGTAATTTTTTTTTATGTGAGTGAGAATAAACCAAACCCGTTTTACTACTTTATATGGAGTTTAATACCCATGAAATTTACTTCGTGGTAAATAAGTTAATTCTTATGAGATATATGTCCCATTGAACCAAACAAGTCCTTACATTTAAGTAGACTAAGTCAAAGATATGAACATTGATATGCCGAGAATGGTCCCCCACACCTAGAGTAAGTCCGGTTTTGTTTGGATCATTTATTTGTTTTTTTTTTTAATTTGATAAAGTAAAGCGGTTTTATGCACGTCAATAACGATACACCGTTAATGGATCGAAATGCTGAACAATTAACAAATGGCTAACCGTCATGAGAGTACCATAACAATCAAATAGAAAAGATAAAACAAAAAATCAAAAGAAAATTTCGACCACAACAAGCCGATGGAGAAAGAGAATCAAAGGAACTAGGGAAGTGTCAGATAAGCAAAGTGAGGAAGAACAACGAAAATATGGATGTAGAAGCAACATTTATTTTATATTGTTTGGTCTAGTATGATACTTTTCGAGTATTATCTTTAAGATTTTATTAGACATGGGTCGCAAACCTAAACCGACGGTTTGGGTTTGCGAACCTGCGGTTTAGCCGGTTTATTAAAAAAAAAAAAGGAAAACTGGACCAAACCGGCGGTTTGATGACAAAAGCGGCCGGTTTGGTCCTTTTTTTTAAAAAAAAAAATAACCAAACCGGTAAACTTAAACCGCCGATTTGGGCGACTTAGCCCAAACCGGACCCATGTCTAGATTTTATAACTCCATCAGTCGCCCGAACCGGACCCATGTCTAGATTTTATAACTCCATATTCTATTATTTTTTTTAATGTAATATTTTCTAAAAAAATATAAAATATAATTTTGAAAAGCTATGTATGTTGGAGCATGAAAAATGGTTAAATGTACATGTGCAATATGATGATATGAAGGCATGAAGCTTTACGTCAAGCAGAAGGTGACATTCCACCAACATTGAACATCCCCACTTATGCTATTTTTGCTCATATTAAAATCATTATTTTAAATCAATATACTTACTTCTTTAGTGTATAAAAACAAACTTTTATTTATTATTAAAATATATTATGACAATCATAACAAGTAGACATACCATGATCCGTATCCACTGCAGTTGCCGCAAATAATGGTCAAACCGGCCTTCAATAACTCAATTTATTTCTTCCCTTACAAAAATCAATCAACTAACTTAACTAACTTAATCATTGACTCATATATTTTACTTTAAATAAATAAATAAATAAATGGTATAATATTTTACATCTATTTCTATTTTATTTGGGTCAATATATGGGCAGAACTCAATTATCATAAATTAAAAATATATATAGTTTCTGTTCGGCAAGTGTATACATTAAGGAGATTAAGATTATGAGAATGAAAAAGGATGATTACTTCTCGTAATTTTGTCTGATAATAGGATTAAGGAGATTAAATGAGTTAGATTATGCAGATTAAGGGAATTTGATTATGCGGATTTTGTAATCCTGCAAAACTTGGATTATAAACACTATGAAGGTTATTGAGGTTAAAATCTCACTTTTATCCCTCATTTTTCATCTCTTTCATCTATAAAAAAATTTAACAAGTACTTTTTCGTGATTTTACCAAACACTCCTTTCACTTAATTCCATACTCATCATGTTAAACAATTTCTTCCCCTTAATTCATCATCTAAATAATTATCTTTATCCTCATCTTCATCTACATAATCTTACGGGCACATTTGGTAACGTAAGATTACGTAGATGAACATGAGGATGAAGAAAATTTTTTAGATGAAGAATCAAGGAAATGAAATGTTTAAGAGGATGAGTATGAAAATAAGTGAAATGTCAAATGAGTGTTTGATAAAATAAATATGATTGTAGGTAAAATTACGAAAGAATTAGATTATCAAACTGGCCATAATCTAATTCTGATTTAACTATAATTACCTTAAGAATTGTACATCTCCCTTATAATTTTTAAGACGACTATAATATGCATTATTGCTCGTAAATATTGACTATTATATTATGTTAGCTTAAATTACTTAATTACCAAGTTGTTGATAGATAAACAATTTGTATTATTTTATAATTTAATAACGAT
>BSUD01000079.1:397346-412929 GCA_033239045.1 Fagopyrum esculentum | reverse complement strand
ACGACCCCGCTCAACCGGTCCATCAGTATCGGACTTTGACATACTTGGTTATTGATTTATCATATCATTAACATGTTGGATAAAACCGAATTATAATTTATGATACTTATCAGATAAAATTATAAAATTTTCTTCAACCTCCCTTTTAAAATTCATGAGAATTATGGGCAGCATTACTATATGAATATGTACGCATCCTATGTTGTATTTGTGTTTATATTCCACGTCATGATTTTTTTGGAGGTCGAGTGATTTTGAAGTTGGGTCCGATAAAATAATGATATCCCTATCGATATTTGATCATGAGATCGTCGGTGTTAAAGACATGCCTTGGCCTCTGGTGATAGCCGGAGACGAATCCACCCAAGCTTTCTCTGAAAAAAGAAAAACCAAAATTCACTGAAAACTACCGATGTTTTTAGCTAATGCAAAGACATAAATTCCTGAAATTTGGTCTGCTTCATCATCAAACCTTCTAATCATCAAAAGTGCAGATAAATCAATGGTGGAATCAGGTACGAGACAGCAATTTAGTCAAAAGAGAAAAAGAAGGGGAAAAAACATAGCAAATTAGTCAAAAAGAAGACAGATAAGTGGCAAACAAGATTCAATCATCCATGTTCACAAACCAAAAGAGACAACACATCCGTACTCGACATCTGCAATTACAAAAGAAGTCATACTCCTAAATGATTAACATGCTATCCAGATGATTCAATCATCCAGTTGCAGCATAACAAGGGTTCAACTTTGGAGCTCGTCAATGGCAAAAGAAGACAGCTAAAGAATAAAAAAGGTAAGAGTTTCGTAGAGTTACCTTCAATATTTATTTTCAGGACACTTTGATCTTCTAGCTGATGATGGTTAAAGATAAGGATCTGTTTCTCATTATTAATGAATATAGCATACACAATTTGTTGCTTTATTAAACATAACACAGTGTTCCATCAACTTGTAATGCATTCATACATTCTACACATGATATTTGAAATTCGGTACCTATAACATACACAATTTGTAGCATTATTAAACAACAACACAGTGTTCCATCAACTTGTTAACACATTAATACATTCTACACATGGTACCTGTAATTTTGTAGTATATTTCACTTACGTTGCTGCATTTGCTGTCAACACAATAGTTTATACTGTATATTGGAAAGGTATAGGAGTATGCTGTTTTGAGAGTTTTAAGAGACTGGAACTTTGCAGCAGATATCAAGTATGTCATCCAACGGGGCATGGTCACCAGTTCCTTCGTCTTTCCAGGCATACAGTAACTGTTTACCTTTGAAAACGAACATGCCTCCCTAAACAGGAGAATTGAATATCAAATGATTACATTGCATACGTAGTGATATTGATCTTAAGAAATGCTGGTGATAGGATGAATGGATTACTTGCTGGAGAACGCCACTTCGGTCATCTGGAGTGGCTTTGATCGTATAATTCTTGCCAACCTTTTTCAAGGAATCAATTCTTGAAAAGACTTTTAGCTGTGCAAACAAAGATAAAGGAAAATATATCGGGTTAATGAGGGCGAAAAAGGTGAGAAATTAATTTCCTTGAGAAGAAATGGAGAGATTACAATGGCACGATTGAAGAATGTACGCCCAATGCCAAAGTATAAGCCTAGTAGATCATATGCCTGAAGAACACACTTTTATGAGCTTTTAGTAATAGACATTTACAAAAAGACTGATTACGACTGGATATCAATCCATCATTATACCTTCCTTTCAGGATCCGCATAAAGGCAATCAGATGGAAATGGCAACTGACCATGCAAAAAAAATTAGATAAGAGTAATCAGTATGAGAGATCCAGAATGAAATTATTATCTGACAGAACATAAATGCATATCATATAGAAATATCTAGTAACCGCAGATCCACAATGCTCACAAATGATTTGCATTTTATTTGCCGTTTATTCGCAATTATAACTTCGAAGCAAGGAGAAGAGGATTGATTTCTATCAAAATAGGATAATCTTGTCAGTTTATATGCCCCTCATGCTTTCCCTCCCTCCTTCACGTGACTACTAAGGCATTAAACCCCTAGCCAAAGAGAGTCACGGAGAAGGGTGCACCGGAACAGGAAGCAAAAGGTAATATCACATCCACCACATCAGATATACAACAAATGTTGGATGCTGTTTTTACTTATATTTTATTGTTTCCTATTATACGAGCACAAAGAGCAGCTACATTATTACTACCTCTACTCGGCTACAGAAACTTACATTTTGTAAGCTTGGACTTGGAAATTAGAATCATGGAAAGTGAAAAGTATTTACAATTATGATGGAAACAAATTTCTTTGCTGGGACAAACATATGAAGAAATAATGTTTTCATGAGAAACAAATGCATATAGAAATGCACCGTTATGTACTTATAGTATGATGTAGAGTTACTACCACATATAACCAACAACCGAAAGCCAGCAGTCCTCTTAAGTCCAAGCTAACAGTAGCAACACAAAGGAAATCAAAGAGAGAGAAAACTCAAAAAGAGGTAGTAAGGCAGGAAACAAATAGCATGAAATTACTTTCTCAGCAAGAATTTGGGCTTTGTTAGGAGTCCCAACACCAACTGCAATAAGTTTGACACCTGCTGAATCAAATTTGGGCTTCACTTCCTTCAAAGCGGATGCAAGCTCCCAACTTCAGGTAACAAACAAATGACAAAAGCCAAAGTATGAGAGGAAGAACTTCAGAAACTCCACTCACGCACACACAGAAAAGTGCTCATATCATCACAACTTCACAAGTTGACTCAGAGACAACTAATTTACCAGCAAATGCATCCAAAGTGCCTCAGAAGTGCTACTACTGCAATTCCCTGCAAGAAGATGGGGAAATCATACACTCATCTCATAACGATAACACTGAATTTATGCTGAAAATATCAGTTCCAATTGCAAGAACATTGGATTCGAACTCAATCTCCTGAACAACACTTCACCACTAGACCAAAATAGCAATATGAGAATATTAAGGTTCAAGGGTTATTTATTCTAATGGATGAGGGGTCTATGTGTTAATAGGGGTGAAGTTGTTAGGCTGCTAGATGGTTTTGCTAGTGACCTTGGAGGTGAACATGAGGATAAATAAGGCATTAGACCTGAGAGCTAATTATCCAGAAAATATATTTGTATCGGCTTTTGCCTTCGCATCTTAGGAGATATCCTCCTTTGAGATTGGCTGTTGGGGAGTTGCTCACTTGAGTAGCTTAGTGGATTCTTTTAAGGTGTCCCTAAGATTGTGCTTATTTGTGTGTGTTTAATATACTGCGAGTGTTTTTGTGTTGAGTCCCGATTTTACTTCTGGCCATAAATGTTTGGAAAAGAGTATATTATAGAAAGACCAATGAGTACGGTACTTCAAATTGCAATTAGAGTGCGGAAAAGAGTCCCATAAATTTTTGGAAATAGAAGTTTACAGAAAGGCCAAACTTCCGATTTCCCTCGACCCTTTTGTCAAATTTGTTGAACTTCACGAACAAGATTACTTTTCAACTAATCTAATTAGTCAAATTTGGGATTCTATTTTAACAACGAAGGCTCTCTGAAGCCATTCATGTCAAAACCTTAATTAAAACCCATGGAGGGGGTTTCACTGCAAATTGATAGAATACACGAACATGAACAGTAATCCTAATATGATCGCTGAAGCAAAATATCCAAGCATGACATGAAAGGCATAAACTCACTGCAACCTATTACAGAAACTGAAAGTTCCAAATAACCGGATCACGAACCTCGTTTTGATCCCATAGATCCTTGAAAAGTACAGATTCACCGGTGGCTTTAAGAATACCAACTTCTCCGAGAGCATCAGCCACGTTTTCTGGATAAGTAGAAGCCAAAGCCATCGCGCGAACTGACTTCTTACTTCGAGACTGATCCATCCAAGTTGAGTTGAATGAGGCGTGAAGCGGATTGAATGACGTGAAATTATACGCTAAACTACGTTGAGGTAGAAATGGAAACGAAGATTGAGATGACGATGGTGGTAACGGTTGCAGAGATCGCATAGACACAACGGAGAGTGTCGCCATATTTGCCTATTGAAGTTATTACGATGGAGGCGAGACGAGAGAACAGTAGTGGCCAGTATACACGTTTCGTGGCGCCATTTCCATCCATAAGATACATGGGCCATTAGGCCAGTATTTAATATTTTGGGCTGACTGGCCCATAAATGAAGCCCAAACATTTTTCACGAGATTTTCATCCTCTTGGATGCAAATGGATCGGGCAAGGGACGAAGATTCAGCTAAGTTTTTTTTATGATAAAATATATTAGCTTTTAAATTAAACTTATAGTTTAACGAAATTGATATTTACTCAAACAATTTTAGTCATTTCCGTTTTGATTTGGAAACGTCTCTACCTGCGTAAGAAATGTGACCTCGGCGGAATGCGATAGCATCCTAGACGCATTGCGAACGCGAATCAAGCTTTTGTTTCGTGCAAAATTTGAACATTACTCCAACAAAGCTCATAATACGTGTTGGAGGCGGACTAGTGATGCGCTTGAGATCCACTCTTATAGTACGCTCGGTTTGATTGTTTCATAATAAATTTTAAAATCTCATATTTTATTATTTAGTTCGGATATCATAATCATTTACTTCAAATTATCGCAAAATGTGGTTCAAATTTTAATATCAATTATTCATATTTTACTTTTATTTCTTTCTATACCTTATAATATTTAATTTACTAACCACATAACAATATGACAAAGTAGTTAATTTTTAGTAGTTATATATATAAAATATAAATTATAAGAAGCAATAAGTAATACAAAATACGGATGCAAACAATACAGTGTACACAAATGCAAAGCTAATAATACAAAAATGATTAAACCGATAGGTATAAATAGTAAACAAATATTAAATTTATAATTTCTAAACACACACATGTCTTGCGTCTATCCATTCACAATTTTTCATCTATCCCTTACCTTCAACATAATTTTCTTTACTTGCGCGTATTCATAATCTATTTGCCTGTTCAAAAAATTTAACACTGATCACCGCTTTTGAAAATTTTGAACTTCAACACACCCTTTTCTAACGATTTTTAACTTCAAATTCGTATTATCATAGTCTAGAATTTACAATAGGATGTCCCTGCAAATAGCATGTCCCGTGAAACTGTACTGTAAAATGTAAATTTATTGAAGAACTGCAACGTCTTCTTGGAGCCATAACGAATCATCAATATTCGTTGGTTTTGGAACCTTCTCATCGATATGAACGAGCACGTTGTGTGCTTATGTAGTAACGCGAAATAAGGTAATCCAGGAAGCATACGGAGTGTCATGGTTGAGAACGAGTGCAATATTGTTCTTGATGTTGGAGATTCCGAGGGTTTAATGGAAGGAAGGTTTTCGTTCGGCAGCCATTGAGGAATTTGTGAAGGGGACGACAGTGAGAAGAACGGCCGTAGGGTTTGGAAAGAGTGGAAGAGGTTTAGAGGATCGATAAGTCTGATATCATGTGAGAATATGAATAAATTCTTCTTAAGCTTTCCATCGACTGATAAATTATATTAATAACCAAAACGTACTTACATAATTACACAGGACAACCCTCTATTTACGTTATTTACATATTATTTCTATTAGAGACGTTCTATCCACCTTCCTCGCCGTCCGTTGTGCACCAAGTCCGCCGGGAAAGCCACACTAGTAGTAGTACTGCCGCCGGAGAGCCCAAAAACCGTAATCGTGTTACTTGCAAATTTGGTATAGTTACCTATTAGCTCCCATATTCTTATTTACTTTAATGATCCAAACATTTAAAATTTATAAATTTCTCCTAAATGGCTATTTAAAGATGTGAATAACTTTCTACTTACATACTTATGATATTTGTCGATGTTAAATTTTATACAAGTATGATCTATTAAATGTTGTATAAATTAACAATTTGTTGCTTTTAAATATAATAAAATCTTTATTGGTAAAAAAACGTCGAACTAGGTTCTAATTAAAAATTACTTAACATTTTTAAATTTGTTTTTTATTATAATTTTGTTTAGTAAGTATAACTTTTACTCAATTTGTTATCACAAAATTCATTACCCAACTTATTTGTTTGTGTAAATTTTGAGACAATAAAATCAACATGTGTACTAGCATAGTTAGGGTTGTATCTTTATTTATACCTATTTTATTTTGCGAGAATATAAAAGGTTGAGTGACGATATCTATAACACATTTAGAAATATGTCATTAAATCGACATAGGTATGATAATGACATTTTACTAAAAAAAATATCAAATATATAAATATATCCTATAAGGTGTAGACTATAAACTAGTTACGCATGAAAATAAAGGCACGGAGTGTGAGACCTTATTCCATTACAAAGGTCCGAAGGTCCGATGTACTGACACGTATATAATTCGTTTAAAGTGATAATTAAAATTAGAATCCATGCATTTTTGTTTAAATTTTTATTTAATTCGTGTAAATTATTTGTTTAATTAAGATCCATGCAATTCATATAAATTTTATGTTTAACTAGTTCGAAATATTTGCAATTTTTTAAGGCGAAAAGGTAGTACGGTGTCTTATACCCATCGTGACGCACATGGCTCCGAAAAAACCTCTCAAAACTAGCCATTAAGTCGGGTATTCGTTCTACAATCCGGTCAACAATATACTACGGAGACACTCCTTCCTCTCAAGCTTATAAATCATAGTCAACGAGTCAGACCATAACACCACTCTCGTGAGTCCCACACGTAGCGCCTCTTCAGTTACTCCATAGAGCGAATCAACCTCGGAAATCTCTACATTCATTCCCATATGTGTTCTCCAAGATCCAACCAAACATACTGACCCCATGCGATCACGACTAGTACAATAAGAAGGGGTGGAGGAAATTGAGGAAGAATGCTCTGTATTTCTTACAATTCACGATGGTGCATTACAATGTTTCATAGGATGTCATGTACTGCACTCTAGAATCTGCTGAAACTTGTCATGATCCTATAGTGTGGTCCTAAATATAAGAAGATTATAGAGAAGGTCGTTATGTAATATTGTGCTACCATACCCCCTCGATCCAAGCGGGCGTAAGGTTGAAGTGCAATCTTGAAAATCTTGTGGTTGGTAGTGGCTTAGTGAGGAGGTCAACAAGTTGGTCTTGAGAGGAAATAAAGGCAACTTGAAGAGACTTTGATTGTACTCGCTCTCGTACAAAGTGGTAGTCCATAGACAAGTGCTTGATTTTGTGATGCAACACAGGATTAACAAATAGGTAGGTGGCTCCAATATTGTCACACCATATTGTGGGGGAAGTTGGGCAGCAATTTTCAGTTCTTTGAGAACCGATTGAATCCAGATGGTCTCACATGTTCCACTGACAAAAGCTCGATACCATGGTACCAGTAAGAAGGGACGAAGGAAATTGAGGAAGAATACTCTGCATTTCTTACTATTCATGACGGTGCATTACAATAATTATATACTATGATACCATGTATTGAATTATAAGAATCGTTGATACTTGTCAGGATCTTAGAGTGTGGTCCTAAATATAAAAAGATTCTAGAGAAGGTTGTTATGTAATATTGTACTACTAACGACTCACATAGCCCACCCCATCAGTTACCACACACATCACAATTGGTCTTAACCACTACATCTTCCGGTGATATCCATATGTTCTCACTTGACCGCCTTTCCCTCTCCTTTGTAACCCCTAACCCTAATGATTCATACATTTGTAAAAATTTTTTATAACTTATAAATAAAACACGGAATAATAATGTAAAATATTCGAACACTTTTTATAAACTAATAGTATAGAAGTTCCGAACTAACAAGTATTATGATAAAGTGTACTAATAAAATTTGTGTTCTATAAACATTATTTGAGCATAGAGCAAAAAAGACATGAATATATAATGTAAAATATGTACATTTAATTTAAAAAAATAAAACTGATATTATAAAAAACTTGAAATAAAATTATACCAATTATAATTTTTTCATTACAGATCATGTTAACACTAATAATTCATCTTAGTTATATTAAAAAAAAACTTAATTTTTTAGTTCATAATCTATTAACTAAAAATTCATATTTTTACCAACGTAAAACACCATTCCATATCGAAATAATCTATTTTATTTGATCAATCCCTTTATTTAGCATTAAAAAAACACAAAAGGTAATAAATAATATATTTCATCAGTGAGTTCAAATTTCCAAAATGTACCTCAGTCCTCACTTGTTAAAAGAACGTGACAAACCCAGTTGCAAAAATCGTAATGATTTATATACGAACTCCGAGACGTAGGATCGTAACGCTTGGGGAACGAAGTGCGAGATAACCATAGAAGCAGCCTGAATAGAAGGAGACACTCGTTGTACACAAACTGTCAAAATCTTCAGTTAAGGGCGAGTTTGGTAAATTGCAACCAGATATTTCTCCATTTTTCCCCTATAAATTTTTAGAACAATCACGGTTACTTTGAATGCATTTCATTTTCAACAAAGCAAAACACAAGTGTCTAGATTGAGCTTTGAGCTACCATGTTTGGGTAGTATGTTGTCTGCTCTTCTTTCAGCTCTATAGTAGCCTCTCTACTTTGAAAATATTTTAACTACTTTATTGTTTTCTGATATTTTTAAAATCCCTCTTTTTTGGGCCCAATTGCTCCCTAACCTCTTAAGATGCGCCTCCATTTCTCCCCCTTCTTGCTTCCCCTCTTCATGTTGGACCTGCAACTTTTCCTGTTTTGCTTCTCATGAACTCAGAAACAGTTTTTTACCTCTTTGGATTACTGCTAGCAGTAGATTTTAGTTATCTTGATGGATTTTGGGCTATTAGGAATGGAGGGTTTGGTGGGTCATCATCAACAGCAGCAAAATAGTGGATCTTCTGATCAAGATGGCAAAAGGAAGTGTAATGGATCTGGGTCTAGATCTGGTTCTATTGAGAAAGATGACACCTTTAGGGCTTCAAAGATGGCAAGAAATGACCTTGATTTGGGGATTTCAAAGGCAATGGCTTTCCAACAACAGCAGGAGATTCTCAACCCAGTAATGAGATCTACTGGTTCTCAAATGCTGAGCTTTTCTTCACCATCTCCTGTTTACTCAAGAAATGCTGGTTTGTTCATCCATTTAAATCTTGCATTTTTTTTACCCAGATTCATTGATGTGAGTGTGAGCTTGATTTAAGTCATTCTGATCTTGGATTTGCTAGATAGGTATGAACATATATTTTGTTTTTCATTTAGGTATTTGATGGTGATTGAAATTCTTGAGTTTCTGGTAAATAGTTGGTAGTTTAGCATCTATAGCAAAATGGAAAGACAGTATTTGACAGCAGTAACTGGGGTAAATGAATTGAATGAGTGCTGTTCTTGTTTCCCTTCTTGCTCCCTGTCCTTCAGTCCTTTGTTTTATTCATTACAGTAAATAAAAAGAAATGCTAACTTTTAATGTCTTTGACAGAAGAATGCTTCTTGATTTCTGAATATTTTGTAATGCTCTTATTTTGCAGAAATTTATCATGAACTGGCATGCTTGATTATCATTGTTATTCTTGTTTTCTATGTTATGGTCCCCAAAGATTATGGTCCTGTGCTATTACTATTCAAGTGTGTTGTGTTTTTTCCTTTCTTGTTTGGTCAGAATCTTTGTTAGTATGCCTAATGTCTGGATTTGGCATGTCTAATTGTATGTTTCAGGTTATGCTTCTGGAAGCATGCACGGGTCGTCGTTCACTGGAATCCGAGGACCATTCACTCCTGCTCAATGGATTGAGCTGGAGCATCAGGCTTTGATCTACAAGTACTTCACTGCAAATGTGCCTGTCCCGGCTACTTTACTCGTTCCAATCAGTAGAGCCTTTAATCTGTCTGGGTTTTCCGGCTTTCCTGCTGGATCATTTCCTGCTCATTCTTGTAAGCTTCATTCATATGAGTTTCTGATGCATATGTCAACACATAAGTTTACTAACTCTTGCTTGTTTTATCATTCAAAATGCAGATGGGTGGGCCCCTTTTCATCTAGGATACTCAAACAGCACTGATCCTGAACCTGGGAGGTGCCGTCGTACTGATGGAAAGAAATGGCGGTGCTCAAGAGATGCTGTTCCGGACCAAAAATATTGTGAAAGACACATAAACAGGGGCCGTCATCGTTCAAGAAAGCCTGTGGAAGGTCAAACTGGCCAAGCTGCTTCTGCGCCCACCAATGCTAAGGTGGCTCCGATGTCCTCTGCCGTGTCATCAAACAACCTTGCTTTGCCGCCTCACCAGCTTAAGGGCTTGCAAGCTGCTGTATCCAATCTTGAGACAAATCCAGTTGTAAACCGGTGAGAACCGACATTTATTTATAATCATCATCTCTCTATACAATGAATATTACTCTTGCTTTCTTTGCTTTTACTTTAGACTTTTAAGGTAGACCCTCCATTATTTCATCTTGTTAGCTTTTGTGAATGTGACTAGTCCTCTAGTAATGTGACTTGTTAGTAATGCAATTATACAGTATTGAACTTTGAAGCCATTGGTTTTACTGAACTCTGTTCTGCTTTGTGGACAGACTGCAAGATTCACAAGGCTCTTCTGTGATGCCTACAATCCATAATCTGAAGTCTAAGGATTCACCCTTCTCAATTCCGAAACAGCAATTCCCGTTTGAAGAATCCGTGCAGTCAGAGTTCGGTTTTGTTTCCAACGAGTCTCTACTCAACCCATCATCAAAAACCTCATACATGAACTGTAAAAACTACAATTCCTTCTCGGAATTCAATGATCAACAAACCCAAGACCCGAATCCGGTCCACCACTTCATTGATGATTGGCAACCCAAGGACCACTCAAACCGTTCAAACCTTACATGGCCCGAGGAGCTTAAATCTGACTGGACCCAGCTATCAATGTCAATACCCATGTCAGGTTTATCATCATCTTCTACAAATCAGGAGAAAATAGCTCTATCCTCATTAAGGTTGTCTCGTGAACTTGATCAAAACGTACCTTCCGAAGTGGTCACAGAGCATGGTAACTGGATACCGGTATCTTGGGGAAGTTCATTGGGCGGTCCACTCGGTGAAGTGGTAAACAAGTCCGGAGATGCCATCGGAAGCGGAAAAAACACCTCACCTCTGAATCTGATGAGTGAAGGTAGAGATGAGAACAAGAACAGTGATGATCTGCTCGCTGTTTCCGCTCATGCTGCCTTATCCTCAATTCCGGCTCTGTGAGTCTTGTCTGGCAATTCGCAAACTATGTCTAAGCTGATTAATTTCATTTTGTATTCATCAGTCTTCTGCAAACTCTTTCATGAGTTGGGGCAATACATTTAAGCTTTTCTTTTTTCTGTTCAATTTGTATTTTTACCTGCATTGATTTTAAGCTTCTGCTATTTATTGTTGGAAATGTAGCTGTAAAACTTAGAGTTGGTACCCAGATAATGAGGGCAGCTCAATCAGTTTGAAGCTGATTGTACAACTCAGATCATGTGATGACATTTATTTTGCCCTAGTACAAGTAGAAGATGATAATAATTCAAGTTTCTTCTCATTCTCATTTACATGCCACCAATTCAAGTTTCTTCTCATTCCCATGGAAACGTTATGTCTCCTGATTTTATTTTTGGAGGATCAGATTCGCTATTCAGAAAGGGTTGGTGACACAACTTGTTGTCCGTCTTTCTTCTTTCTCGATGTGGATTATGGTATATTAATTTATGACTTTTTACAAAAAAAAAAAAGAAATTCATTGTTCTTTGTACAAAATTTGCCACTAGATTAATATGTTACTAGTCTTTTAAGTAGTTGATGTTGAAAAATGAAGATGTGCTAAGAATGCTTATAATGCAAAAGACAAGTGTTTTGTGCCCTGAACATAAGACATGGTTGCAATGAAGGGAAAATGACAAAGGCTAGGAGGGCAAGATGGCACTAATGAAGAGATAAAAAGATTGAATCTTCTACCCATAAATGTACATAATGTGCTTTGTACAAAGTTCAAGAAATTTGCCCTACCCATTCCATCTCCATGCCAACATAGATCTTTAACTGAGGAAGTGGGTCCTACCATCAATGGACCATACTAGGCTATCAAATAGATTCTTCATTAAATTATTATAATATATAAAATCTTTAGGATTTTTTTCCGAAATAATAAGAAAATGAAAACATTTTTCGAAATAAGGTTAGGAGTAAAACATATTATGAGAATAAGAAAGCTTTTCGGGTTGGAGTAGACCCGTAGTTTAAATTGCAGGTTAACATGAATAACTTCAATTTTATATAGTGATTTTTAAATTTTTTTATTTTTATTTTTATTTTTTGTAATTAAAAACCTGCAGTTTCAAACTGTGGGTTTTTATTTCATTTTTTATCTATGTTAACCATCAGTTAGTTGGGCCGATGCAATTTAATGGGTCTAGAAAACCGCAGTTTCAAACTGCGGGTTTTTGTGTTTATTGAATCACAAGCTCGTTTAATGGGTTGCGGGTTATGTGTGTTACGGATTTAAAATACTAAAATTAGAAACCTACTCCGAACCGAAAAAACTTCTTATTGTCGGAATATGTTTTATTCCGTATCTAATCTTGGAAAATATTTTAATATTTTTATTATTTCAGAAAATAAATCCAAATCTTTAATATAGATAACAAAAATTAATCATAACTTTAAATTATATTATTTTCTCTTGAAAATATGTTATGACCGTAGGATCTACGCTAGACCCAAGATCAACATATAAATCATCGACATTTCATCTTAAAACTAATTAATGACCGTATAATGTTCTAACTTTAGATCCCAAACTTATACAAATTATATAGTCGTGGAAATTATTGAAAGGAAAATGTTGAGAATCTTTAGGGTTTAAAAGAAGATGAAATAATGGATATATGGATGTTGGGGTTGGGGTTGGGTTTGGGTTTGGGGGAGTGGGAGGATTGTCTGGGCGGTGGTTGAGGGAGAAGCTCCCTGGACCCCAGACAGCAGTCACCATTGATGCACTGTTTACCCAACACACCAACCTTCTCCTTATCCCCACCACCTTTCTTTCATATTTATGCTAATCGCCTCTTTGCTTTTCCAAATTGCACAAAACAGCCCATTAAAACTAGCATGTCATAACATTCACTAACAACACATTTCGTTAAAACTTATACTCTATATTCGTCTCCTTGGATGATTTGTCGATGCTACAAAATTTCCGCAACAATTTACTTTTTTTTTTCTTTTTTTTTTGTCAAAATCGTTTAGAATTGGGGATGTTGTTTGTAATTAAATGTAAAAGTTTTGACTATTAACTGGCATTTGCGTAAAATGAAGGGCTTAGTGTGTAAACTTAAGAAAATACTATGAAAAAAACTTTAAAGTTGATTGCATTGTTCTTCAATAATGGAAAACAATTCAGAGCATTAGACCGTCGAAAGAACGAAAAAAGTCGGTGGATAAACTAACCGTCGTAAAAAATCACAATAAAAGAAATAAAAAAGCATGGAAAAATATATAAGAAATCCAAAAACATAGAGATCTTAAGGGGAAGGAGAAAACTATGAAAAGTGGTAAACACATTATCTATCGTCGAAGAAAGTACACCAATAGGAAGAATGAAGGACGGAAATCTGAGATTTGGACTCGCATTAGAGTCATGGGAGTCAATCACAAATCCACCCATTTCCTAAACAGACCGATTGAAACGTCACAAAAACATGTACCAAACCTAGAAGACACTACAAAACACGAAATTCTTGACATTAAAAGTGTTTAACTTTTACGTCAATCATTATCGACATATAATGAAGAAATTGCTAGTAGGATAAAACTTGTCTATGACAACGAGGTTATAATTGGTATTTCTTTTCTTTTAAGATAAATGAGTTAAAAAATTTTTTTTTAGTCTTCTTTCGTTGATTGCATGTTGGAAGTAGCTCAATAAATTTACCAATTTTAGGACGGTAAATGACACGTGACTCTTATAAACACATTCATCATTTTATGGCATAGGAACTATCGATTACAATAATGCTAGTAAAATTATTTTGTGCAAATATGTATGTTGATACTACAATAATAAGTTTTAATGTCGTGAGATTTGTTTGGACTTATTGGTAAAATGTATTTAATTATTATTTTTTGGTAACGACATATTTTAGATAAGGTCTTAAACTTGTAACTCACTACAAATAAAATTCGTACACTCACTTTTTAGAACAACTAAGTATGTTTAAATTTTTCATTTCTAGAGTTTTAACCTGATTGTAACACTAGAATGTATCAACGTTAAAGTATGCTTATGTGAACGAGAAAACGATGAGCGTCAACGTAAAAGGTGTAAAATCACGTTAGAAATTCATATGATTATCTTAATTACAGGTTGACTCCAACATAATTATATCATTTTCACACCTCTACTCACGTATTGTTGGTGTGGAAATATCTCACATCGACAATATGATACAACGTAAATCTACAAATAAACTATATGCTTACTTTTCTTATTATCAATTAGTTTTACGATAATATCCGGCTTGTGTGTAAGTTCATTTAATACATAAATTAACGTGATTGTCAATTTTAATAGATTATGACATTGTCACATTCAAGTTAGTTATAGATATCTATTTATACTTATTATTGTGTTATTCATTAGAAGGGGACTAAGCCAAACAAAGCCTAGTCAAATCAATCGTAAAAACTGAGGTATATATATGTGAAATGAAGGTTGCAGTTGAAGACAAATCCTTAGGGATAGTTTGGTCCAAAACAAAAGAAGACAAAACCCTAAAAATGGTGACGGGTGAGGAGAGGAGTTGTCACTATCATTGAGAATTACTGCCCTGCTGTGCCTCACTGCTTACCATTTTTACAGCTGTAATTTCCCCTCTTTCTTTTACCTTTTAGCTTTTACATACGGCAAATAATACTAAAGTCAACCGTATGTAATACAACCTTACCGTATTATACGTTATATGAGATCTAGTTCATAATGAACTAACCTACCTCTAGGGGTGTTATACGAGCCGAACGAGCCGAACGAGCCGAACGAACCGAGCCTTAGCATGCACAAGCTCGGCTCGTTTACAAACGAGACGAGCCCGAGCCGAGCTTTTGACGAGTCGAGTCCGAGTAGCTCGTCTAAAATAATGCTCATATAGTGTTATTTTAGCCGAACGAGCCGAGCTTTACCCGAACGAGCCGAGCTTTGATATGCTCAAGCTCGGCTCGTTTATAAACGAGCCGAGCCCGAACCGAGCTTTTGACGAGCCGAACGCGAGCCGAGCCCGAAAAGTTTGTCTCATGTATCAGCCCTCCCTACCTCATTTCAAAATATATAGTGTTCGAATATAATGCATTCGAAATGATCGTTCAGAATTCAGAAAGCTATGCTGGGCAATCATGGACTATACTTTTGGGCCTCAGTATTTGGGCCGGAGCCCATTCCTGTTCAACTTCAACCGGCCCATCTAGACTATGCTTCTAATGAAGGAGGGTCCATTTAATATAAAAAGATTTGAACCTTAGGTCGGATCCAACATTAAAATTTTGGATAGGCTACTTTTTTTT
>BSUD01000079.1:374228-388251 GCA_033239045.1 Fagopyrum esculentum | reverse complement strand
CATTTAATGATTCATATTAAATATTTTTCATAATAACATCTAATTAACTTCTCAAAATTACTAATTGTTTTAATTTGAGAGTTACATATAACTCTTCCAAAACAACCAACTTATGGCATACCTCTAATAACTCCTCAAATCACTAATTGATTCATATTAATATCTTATATTTTGTCAAACCAAATATTATTTCTCACTTATTTTTATTTTTGAAACTCCTATGAATTATAACTCCTACATTAATCTCTATTTAACTCTCAACTTAACTACTACCATTAAGTACAATTGATTCCAAATTCTTACACCTCCAAAATACACTATGTTATTGCATTTTCTCTTTGTCTATCCATATATTCAACAAATCTTACTAACCCATAATTTCATTTTCAGTGTTGAAAAATTGTTGGAGAGCTTGATAAAACTCTTCAATGACACACAAATTAGTTTGGGCGCTTAATCTCTAACTATCTCCCATTTTGACTCAACTACAAATTCTTGTTTGATATTGTTTTTCATCTTAATATGCAGAGCTAGAGAAGTTGAACTAAATAACAAGCAAGTAGTTGTTGACTCTGAGGATATTGACATGGTTGTAACGAGTAAGTTCTTCATTTGATAGTAAGCTATTGTTTCTTTGCTTTGTAGCAATATAGTATTACATATCAAATTCTTACTTTAAGGATTTCAAGAACAACACTGTCATGAAGAAGCTTGGATTGCCTTTTTGTTTCGTCTCTTTAATTTTATATTGTGTTTATTTTCAGGTTTGAGCATAGAGTGACTAACTTGCAAATAAATTTCACCTACACTATTGTCACGTGGTCAAAGTTGATAAGATATACATGTTATGAGGAAGAAGACAATTATGTTATGAGGAAGAAGACAATTACATGATATTGTAGTAGAAGATGGTGGAAGTTTGGATTCAACTCAAGCTTGGATTGTCTTTTTCGTTTTGGCTCTTTAATTTTATATGATATTTCGTATATAGTTTGAAACTTGGCAGTGATGAAACTAAAGATCAGTGTAGAGAATATTAAGGTTTGAAATTTTATATTACACGTACAAATTATTACTTCCTTATAATTAAGATAGTCGATTTTTTATTTTCTAAAATTTATTAGCGGGTGAGAGTTTATATTTTTATATGAGAAAAATATTTTTGAGCTATAAATGTAATAGGATGTCCTTATATTTTTTCTCCGCTTATCTTTTTATAACTTTAAATATTTTAAAGTTATTAACTATCTTGTTATATTGTATTTTCAGTTTTTAGCACATTCTTTGTCTTATATTAAACTATTTAAATATTGTCTCTAATCTTACTACCCTATTTTAAAACATTTTGAATATTAACCAGTAAGAACTTATTTATAATTAGCCATTTGTACAACCACATTGAAGATTAACTCCTTCGAAATAAGTCTAATTAGCCATTAAATGTAGATCATATTGCTTCCGCGCGCAAAGCGCGCGGCCATGTCACTAGTACTTAATATTGTAGGACTTACAAGTGTACAATATTAAAAGGACATTTATTATATTTTGACCAACCGAACATATAAAGCATTTTAGTTTTTAAGATTTAATGAAATATATATCATTTATATTTTTCAAATGGTAAATAATGATGGTTATTATTAATTTATATAAAATTTTTAAAAATTTTTATTAATTGATTGTGATTTTTAAAGGATGTTTAACAAGTAATAAACAGATTAAAATGAAAATATAATTTTATTTATTAAAAATTGAGTTAAATAAGCTTTTTTTTTTTTTCATAAATGTTTGTTGTTGTAAACTATTCTAATTTTATCTTTTACATAATTCTATTTAGATAAACAAAAATTGAGTTAAACTGAAGTATATTTATTAAATAAGTTTATACTATGATAACAAATTTTTATTAGTCATTTTTTCTTTTTATTTATTTAATATGTTTTCTAAAATTATATAAATGTTATTATAAAATAAATTGAAGGAAGTATTCGTCTTTCGGTGGATGATCTTATTTTCCAAGGATTTTGGCGTGCAAAGCATAAGATTTGGTATGCTGTAAAGTGTAAAGCCAACCTTTTGTATAAATCATACCACCATTTTTAGCATCATTTCCACTCTACTTTACTTATTGGTCTAATTCAATAGTGGTTATATTTTTTTTATTTTTTTTTTGAAAAGTTACGTTTTCGGTTCGGCTTTGCCTACGTCCGGATAGGGTATATAAAGTGGTCCATTAAGGGGATACCCTCTTAAAAGGATTCGAACTCGAATTTTCGAACTAACACTTAAGAAGTCTAGCACCACAACCACTAGACCAACTGAGTATTGGTTTCAATATATTATATTGTTTTTGCTTCTTTTTAGTAACGTCCGCCATTTTGATGTTCATCTGGAATATGCTTAGTTTTCCCCTCCTCATTTGTGAACACAATTGGATGTTAATGATTGCCTTTGAACTATGATTACTCCGTTAGGGATGGGATTAACATTGTAAAGTAAACTATAATGACTTTTTAACATAATCAACGACTAATCTCATTTCACAAAATATTCCACCGTTCCTAATCAACGAAAAATAATTCCTATTTTACATATTGCTAGATTATGTAGAAAATTCATCAAAATATCACCATAATTTTTTCGAAAAAATTTGGTCGAATAAATCCTTTTTTGTTTTTATCATGTTTGTGTACCTCTTCAGTTAATTTGACCAATTTTTTATAACTAAACTTATGTAACATTTTATATATTATTTTTGTTTAATAAAAATTTTGAGTGTCGACCGTTAGGCGATCCTATAGTTTGTTATGATTTCTCTGTATTCATAATTGACTTACCTTTTTATTAAAAAAACAATAATTGACTTACCTTTAGAAGTATGAATGAACTACCTCCTTGGTCCTTAATTATAAAAGAAGTATGAACTTCCTTTTTGAGATAGATGCCATAACTTAGCTAAGAATCAGGGTGAGTTTGCCTCTCCATAACACTAATTTATAAAGGGTAATTTTGGTAATTAGATCTTTTTGAAAAATTATAATAGTAATTAGGTTTTTTAATGTTTCAATTAAGTAAATATACCCCAACCTTTTGTATTTATTCTTAAACTTTAGACACTTTCTCTGAAAGGGCACATTTACTAAACACAAAACTAGAAAAAAATCTAATAAACCAAATTGTTTCATTTTATAAATTAGTGTTTTAATAAAACATTTCAATCGATAATAATATAATTAGATGAATTAATATTTTATAATAAAAATACCAATCATAAAGTTTAAACTAATTTTAAGTACCAACTAAAATTTACCACAAGACAAAAAAGAAGAAGGAAACAGTAAATATAATTTTAAAAATACAATACGAGATAAAGGGTATTTTATTTACGTTTTGAATTAATAAAGACTAATGTATTATGTTACTTTGTAGAACTCGTGATATTAAATAATTTTTTTATGGATAATTATTTTGAACAAAAGTATCTTAGCCTATAATTGACATCTAAAAGCCTACTAGGGGTGTGCATTTCCGGATATTCAATCAAACAAACTTTAAAGAATTTGATCCGAATCCAAGAACACCCGGATATCCGATCCGAAGATCCGATCTGGATATCCAATCCGTGCATTTATTGTTAGGCTTGTCGGATATATCTAGTCCGATCCGACTCTTTCCTCTAAACCCGTTCCGTATCCGATGATCCGAAAATATGTCCGGATCGCATCGGACTCGAATCACTAATTGACGGATATCTTCGGATTTCGATTTTTTCGAATTGAATCTTCGGATTAGTCGGATCGGATATTTTTGCTCACCCCAAATCCTGGTATATAGATAACGGTTAGACAACAAAATCTTAATAAAAAAAAATCTAAAAGCTGGGATAATACGAAAGAATATTTTCGAAATAAAACAATTGTGACGTCATACATATTCTAGATGTTGTATTAGTAAAAATATGCTCGTTATAATTACGCGACTCCTACCCAACACTCATTCTAGATGTTTTACTAGTACAAAGGCGTTCGTCGTATTTATCATACCACGCAAATAATATATATATTATTATTTTTTATTAACTGTAGGTCCTATTAGGATATTGTTAGATAATATTACGAAGATATAGATAGTATATTATGAGTATTATTTTGTAGACGCTTTTATAATATCTTTTATAATTATTATAAATATAGTGTAAATAAAATCATTCTAATGGGTAGTTCTTTCCACCATTTATATGGGTTATCAAACATAAACATCTATTAGGTCCAACGAGGATCGACCGATGTGTTCTTCAACGACATGAAAGAAACATATCTAAATATATAATAGGATTCAAATATGAGACCGTTAGATAAGAATGAAGTATTCGTACCATTGAATTTTAGGCTAATTGGATTAATAGGTTTTTTTGAGTTTTACTTATAGTAACTAGGCCATTTAGTTTTTTAATTAGGTAAATTTACTCCAACACTCTTCTCTGTACATTTAATAAAACTAAAACTCAAAAAAGCCTGGTGAATTAAATTGTTTATTAATTTTTTTTGTTTTTAATATGATGTATATAGAGCGTACCATACGAGAAGCCGGTAGTGAAGCATACGGCACTGGAAGCATGGACCCATACAAATTGAGCGCGAGTCTTTATATCCGCCAATCCGAATCCTGACCCAAAAATGTTTTTTTTTTAGAAAAAAAAAGTCCGATCCAAATCCGTCTGATTCTGGATTTACCGAGCTATCGGGCATGTATAATAATCTATCCATTAAAAAGGAAAAGAGTAGCTTATAAAAAGGCATATCCAAGTGCATACCCACCAAAGATAAGTAATCACAAGTTTCACACTTAGACGCGTTTCCTACACAATACACATGCTTCATAATATCACATCAAATGCAAATATCATTACTTTGCCTTCTTTGACTACACCAATACTTTCCTATATATATACTCACAATCCCACTCCTCCTTCCTCATCAAACATCTCTCACAAATCCAATCCCGAAACCCGGAAACCCAAAAACCCGAATTCAGACACAGCCATGGCAAAGCATTTCACAGTTAAACTGCTGCTGATCATTGCTCTTGTGTTTTGCTTTTCGATTTCGTCTCGAGCTGCCCGACTCGACGCTAGCTTCGCCGCTGTCAAACCTGTTGATCAATCGGTATGTTTCTTATCCATGATCTGTATTGATCATGATTCGAAAAGTTTAGTTATATTGATCTGATTATTTGATGATCATACAGGTTAATGGTGAAAATGAAGTGAATCCAATGGATGAAGATCAGTTGGAAGGCTGTGAAGGAAAAGCTAATGAAGATGAGTGCTTGATGAGAAGAACTATGATTGCTCATGTTGATTATATTTATACACAGGATAATCATCATTAATCAGTTTGGTTCGTCGATCGTGATCACTGTATTGGATCTGTATAAGTAGAATTTATGGTTTGGATTATACTGTAATAATATATATATACGATTATTTATATATTTGTTTTACCCACGATTTCTGTTGTTGAATTGGTGTGTTCTTTGATGCTTATAAATAAGATTATTGGTGAGTAATTAAGCATTTGATTATTTGTTAATGATAAAAATGGCGGCTTAAGGTGAACGTGTACATTTGTGTGATACGGTGGGAGATAACAGGTTTCACGTCAAAACGTGCACACTTTAAGCTTAGTATATAAGGTTGGTGAATTACTATATTTATTGTCAATTAATTTTAGGATAGAATCTTGTCAGATTTATGTACTGGATTTGGACCTAATGTGCTCGTATGCACACGACTCCCGTTCTACCGTTTATCAGACCTTATTCTACAAGGTCGTGTTTATAACCTATTATCTCCTACCATTATATATTACAAATTCTCACGTGGTCGATCAAAATGTTTATGATTGATTACGTTACTGCTAAAGTATTGGAGTATAATCCATATTACTAAAATCTCGATTCAGGCGTATAATGTTTATGATTGATTACGTTATAATTGTTTAATTTATTATTGAATGAGTATAATCCATATACACATATAAATTGTTTATGATTGATTACGTTACTCTAAAGTATATATGTTTGAGAGTTTTTATTTGGATGACGAGATGAGCCCTCAATACCGAAAAAAATCGTTTGATTAATGGAAGAAATATTCGTCGGACCTGACTCATATATTCGGCCGTGTATATATATATATATATATATATATAGAGAGAGAGAGAGAGGGTGTGATTCCCATGAGAACACCCCAAATGTGAGAATATGAGAACAATCGTACACCGTTGGATGGTGAGTATTAAGGGTTGAGATTTATAGTAGATATCATAATTAATAATAATTAGGAATCCAACAATAACTACGTACGAATAATCTACTCAATCAACAATAACTTCGAATAATACATTAAATGATCTGACACCTTAGTAACAAAACTAATAATAATTACGAATTTGTTTTCATGTATACACGTTAGGAGTGTTCTGATAGGATATATATATATATATATATATATATATATATATATATATATATATATATATATATATATATATATTTTTTTTTGAGAGTTTTTATTTGGATGATGAGATGAGCCCCCAATACCGAAAAGTAGCCGTAATCATTTTCCATAAATTGTTGTTGATAATGATATATTGATATGCATGTTTACGTGGCCGACTTCCCTCCTAGCAAGTATGAATAGATACATATCCACAAGATACTACAACCTATTTAACTCCATCCATTCCAACCAACTACTATATTGTGACTTGCATGAATACGATATTCACAACGTATTGTTTTTCTCTTTTATTAGATAATACTTAACAAGCCATATGCACCGGCGGCGACCTTCACTACCGAATTCCGGCAATATGCACTGCAACAACCATCGATCACCAACCTTCATTTCCGGAGACCTTCACTCCCGAATTCCGGCAATAACCAGCAACTATCTACAAAACGGCGGCGGCAACAGCGAAAACCGGCAACGATAAGCACTCCCAAATTCCGGCGACTGCACAACCATCTTACAAAACCCGTTCACCATCGGCAAACTGTAAAACAACGACGTTTATACTTCCGAGTTCCGGCTACTGTTTATTGTAATGGTAAATGATTTTGTAAATGTTTATGAAATACCACCTATTGACTATTGTACATCAGTAAATATTGCGACATATCTATAAATAAATAAATAAAGTTTTAGGTAACATTTCTAAAAGCGAGCGTAACACATGACCTAGGTGTATTTTGTTTGATTAAGATAATAGACTACAAAAACATTATATATATATATATATATATCCTGACTCATATATAAATAGCTCTTATCATGTGAACATGTAAACCGAATATATGTGACTATACCGTCGAATATATGAATCAGGTCCGGCGAATATTTACTCTACTAATCACACGATTTTTTTCCGTTTAAAATCGCCTAATCTCATCCATCTATTTAACGATTTAACAAATACAATTTGTTCTCATTTTACATGATAATAGTTTTTTTACATGGGAGTCAATATATATATATATATATATATATATATATATATATATATATATATATATATAATTTTTTTTTTCTTGTTTTGCATGAATATATATTTGGAGAAAGAAATCATGATCGATATTGGGTTCGTTTGGTGAACATAGTAGATTATTTGGAAGATTAAAATTTTACAATAATTCCCAATAATCTTAATCTCTCAAGATTATAATCCCAATAATCTCGATAATCCCTGGTTCACCAAACGCACCCATTATATATATATTTATTTTATAAATATGACCGCATACACAAAATGAAAAAAAAGGAGCATGCATGGGTATGTATAGCAATAAATTAAGAAGAAAAAGAGAAAGAAAGAAAGCAAACTCGTGATATTATTATGTCATTTATGTGTAATTGTGTATAATCCACCAAACAAGGGAAGTGATGTTTTAAAATTAAACCGATGATATACCAATAAATTAAAAATATTTATATACTTATTACTAGATTTCCCCATGCCCTGTATATATGTTGAATCCTAATAGACCAAAATATTATGCAAAATTTTCTCATAGTAAAACTTGCAATGAATTCTCTCAAAATCTTTTTCTCTATATCAATATTGATCGCATTGACCTTCCTCAATGGTCATGCTCGTGTTCTTCCAAAATCCATGTTAGAAACTATGTCAAAATATGAATTGGTTGCTTCTAACAGGCACGAAAGAAATGCATGGGAGGTACAGAGAATTGTTCCTTCAGGACCAAACCCACTCCACCACGAGAATTCGCCACCAGTTACGGATGATCGTGTTGTTAAAGCCCAATTCAAGAAGTTGAGTCAAGTATGGCCCAATTCAAGAAGATCGACTCAACTTTGGGAGCTTCAAAGAATTGTTCCTACAGGACCAAACCCACTCCACCACGAGGATTTGCCACCAATTGCTGATGATCGTGTTGTTGAAACTCAATCTAAGAAAAAAGTCCAAATTTGGGAGCTTCACTGAACATCTTCAACTAGAAAACGTCCCTTCTGCAACTGTGATTCATCACTAAAAGTTGTGTCAATGAATAAAACATAAAATCTTTAATATGCGATATATGTTTGGCGTATTGATCATACTTAAATCCGCAATCTGACGGCGTTAAAAAAAAATTTGGACAACAACACTAAAAATAAAGTAATCTAAAGGTGAAAAACCTTACTTGATGAACAGCAGTAGCATTTTATAGAGTTATAACTCTTAACTACACCGATTATCAAAAAGCTTGTCTCACTTATTGAGTCCATATTTTTGACCCTCTTTTGTTAAGCACTCTATGTCATTGTGTTAAAAAAAATAGAAAAATAATTAGAGCGTTTCTTTTTTACCCTCATTCCTGAATGGTAAGAATCATATTTTCTTAATACAAATTCTGGTAATAAATTTAACGGATATTCCGGATGGTACCCCTGTGGTTTGAGGTTTTCCGAATTTTGCCCAGGAGTTTTTTAAAGTTCGAGTGGTACCCTTCTACTTTACCCAATTCCGAATTTTGCCCATTTTTAAAAAAACTGCCAAACAATCCTTATAATTAATAAAAAGAAAAAAATATAAAACTGAAGAAAAAAGATTTAGATAAAGAAAAAAAAGGAAATCTCCATTGACGACTTCTTCTACATCTTCGCTCCCCACCATCTCTAAAGAAGACGGCGGCCCGATCTCCGAGGGAGACGGCGGCCCCATCTATGAAGAATATGACGACATCGTTCTTACTCGACGTTGGGGTTCTCTCTCCTTCTCCAGGTTAAAAAAATTTTCAACCCTAATCTATTTCATATTTCGGTCAAACTATTTTCAAAATTTTTTGTTCTGTATTGAATTGAAACTGTAATTGAAGTATTCATATGACTCTTCCCTCTTTTTGAATCACTTGTTGCTGATTTTTTTTTTTTTTTTGCATATGAAGGACAAGTTACTGGAATTGGAACCGAAAACAATATGATTTTCTTGATTAATTTAGTTGGATTGAAAGTTTGGACTAGAGAAGGAACCCCAAAGGCCCAAACGATAAGGACTCCGATGGTGATGAAGTTGTCGTCTTCTCCGGAGATGGTGCAGAGTCTACCACTCGAATCATTTCGAAAACAAACACTCTACATCAGCCCGGAGATCTGAGACGACGTAGAACTCACATCCTTCTCCTGCAGTAATTACTTCTTTGAGCAATTAAAGACCAAAACAGTATCATTCCCGGTCAATGCAACTAAATTGATCTATTTAGTTTTATATTTTTTATTTTCATTAATCATAAGGACTGTTTGGCTGTTTATAAAAAATGGGCAAAATCCAAAATTGTGTAAAGTTGAAGGGTACCACTCGGACTTTTAAAAATCCTTGGGCAAAATTCGGAAAACTCCAAACCACAGGGGTATCATCCGGAATTTCCCTAAATTTAAAAATAAACTTTAATATCAATATAAACACTGAATGATATCCGAAGAAAGAGGAGATATTTCCTCGACTTAAAGACAATAATATCGCGGCCTAACGGCACCGATCTCAACCCAACGGCACAATGTGTGTTAAGCAATTTTTTACCAACTTTTTTTAAACAACTTTCTCCTTGTAAATCTTTTTTCTTTTACCCATCAAAGTTATACACATTTTTATATCATTATACCCGTATTCTGCTGCATCATCTTCTCATTTTTGATGTTTTTATTTTGGTTGCGGTTCGAGCGTTTGTCGAGAAGGGGGTATGGATTTTTGATCGACTCTTGACGGCTCTACTACAACTCAAATCTGAGGTGTCCACAGTTGTTCCCCGGGCTTCATACCTGTGTACTTCATTCGAAGATGAACGTTGTTGTTCGTCGCTCCCTGTTGACTGAGACATTCTGCTTTCCCCTAAAGACTTTCTAACTTTTGGGTCTTATGTTGTATTTTTGTGTGTTTCCTCTTTTCTTTGTCGTGGTCATCCATGTTGGTTAGTCCGTCGGCGGATATTTTTTGACCTTTTCGATTCATTAGATGACATATTGTCTAATATTTTGAAATGATTTCCATTTTTAAAAAAAAAAGAAGTAATATAAAATTTGATAATGCAATATATGTTTGGTATATATAGTGTGTTTTAGTAATACAATAAGCACCTTAGTTTAGAAAATTAGTTAAATATTTGTGAAGTGTAGTGTGATAATGAATTTTATTTATAAATAGATTTAATTAACCTAATTAAAATAATTTATTCATTAAACTTTAGTAGCAAACTTTGGTAGCCATAATATATCTATGAAGTTGAAATTTGCATAAATTTCACCACCGATCGTCCTCTTCAACCTCATAAACTCCATCTATCGAACGAGCCCTAGGTTGCTTGCATTATTTTATTCGATGAAAAGAGAAATCTCTAAATTAGGGGAGTCAATTAAGTGGGTTTTTGAGGCTTCACGAAGACGATATTCAAAAAATTTTTAACATCTCCGAGCCTGACAGCTTTCACACATATTTTCCCCCAAAAAATTAAATACAATTGGACACCGACGCTCAAAATTTAGGTACCGACACTTGTGTCTTTTGTCGTCAACAATCAAATCGAGCTCCGTGCATATAACATGACTCATTATAAATTTGTATTATATAATTACTTATCATGTTATTATGCGGTGTCGGTTGCATGAGACCGATTATAATCGCATGTTTTGGAATTATTAATGTAAACAAAAACATTATAATTAATAGTCGTGCTTATAAGTGAAAATCAAGAATCGATTAGGCATTCAAAGTTCACATACCAAATTATGATCATTCAAAATAATTTATCTTTTGACATTTTATTAAAAGACAAGAAAAAAGAAAATGGTTTGACTTGATACGGGTAACTAGTGGTGGTACCCTAGTTTGACAATATTTTACAAAGTAGTTTTTTTTGTTAAAGGTCTATAAGTAGCTCTCGCTTCGATCGGCTTTACCGTTTTATATCGGGACGGATATGAATCATGATCCATTGCTGTAAGGAGTGTAACACCACATTCCAGTAGACCAACTTAGTATTTGTTACAAAGTAGTTTTGAATATTATTGATTTGGTGTTTTTAGTAGAGGCTAGTAATTTATATTCATATCTTAAATAAGTGGTAAATTAATGAAAAAATATATATAATTTTTTTTTTATACTATTGATTATTAGTAGGACAATTTTTGTAATTCAGGCTATTATATATGGGAATTTACCAAATTTATAGAATCTGGAATATTCGAATATTTGACCGTTGACTATCACCTTTATAATGGTGTTTAGCCGGCCATGCCAACATTGACTACACTTGGCCGTGCAATTAAAAACTACAAATTTGTATTTGCTTATTTTAATTTAGTATTTGACGTTGACTATTTAAGGTTAGTGTTCACAAACCTCCCTACTATGTACGGTCAAGCCCAATACAAAGCCGCAAAATTTGAATTTACGATACATTATTCTTTTATTTACCATGATTTGACACTTCGAAGGTTGAAATATCATTTGGTCAACCTGTATCTTAACCATCGTATGGTTTTGTATCATGCATACGTTAGTGATGTTTTATCGTTTAACTTCTAGAACAAGCAATACCAGATTTAAACCTTCGAGAGTCTAACCCAAAATCCATCCGAATTTGACTTGGTTGGTCCGGGTCCAAGCTCATCCGGACTGGAGAAAAAACGCTCTCTTTAAGAGAAAGGTAAAACACTAGCTGCTATGACATTGACAACCCCAAATACACTAGGAACGATTTCTCTCAACAACAATGGCTTCCACAAGTCTTCTTTTGAACTCTTCTTCTCACCAAAAAAAACCTAATCGGAATATTATGTGTTTTCGTTTAGATGTATGTGACCAATCTGTTATTCCGTCAATTGACTTCGCCTTAATACTCGACAAAATGAAATTCGTCAACAATGTTGGAATTGTTTGTCTTGGAGAGGTTGTGAATTTGTTGTCGACTCCTGAAGTCTCTACTTCAACTAATGACGTTATACTCTTCGTTATCTATTAACTAGCTCGCTTTCCTTTCCCTTGAAGATCTCGTTGCTTCCGGGTCTAACAGCTGTACTTTTGTTTATTTCTTTGATGTTCTTTTGTTCCAGTCCTTCACGATGGTTTGTTCGTTTGTCGATTTCTTTCGGTCCTTCGATCCATTAGACGATATGTCTATAGTACATCGAATTACTTTCCTTTAATAAAAAAACAAATATGAACAAGACTTTAGGTCAGAATTCTAGACTCGAACCGAAAACGGGCAAATTTTTTAAAAAATTCGACTGGAGTCCGGATTTGTCCATGTATATATTATAAAATATTTGAGTTGATCCACAAAGATATGGAAGAATAAGGTTGGGTGAATGGATTCAAAACTTCATCAGAGTGGGCCCATAGTGAAGTTGGGCCCGACCCATATTCTGAAGTCCAAAGTCATCATTAGATTCCTATGAACTCACGCGACGGCGGGTTTGCTAAATATAGTAAAGACGGCTCCATTTTCATTGATACTCTTATCCAAAAATAACCGGCATTGAAACATAGATTTATACATACAAAAGATTTTATTATCGAAAGAGCAAGTAAATCCTAGTTCCAAACCACAACTTTCTGATAAAAAAAATATTTTCTTGTCATTTGATTCTTTAACAATGAGTATATCAAAGTAATTCCGTCCATGATTGAACCGTAATTTGTAGCATTTATCTCGTTGTTTTAAATATTTTTCGTATGTAAACTCCCCTTTACTAACGAAGCGATAAAATGAGTTAATAGCAGTTACTATATTTTTTTTCATGTATCGATAATAAACATAAAGGAATCAAATTTTTTGACTAAAAAAATATTTTTAAAAATTATGAGAATTTTTGTTTGAAATATTTGTCGAATTTTATAAATTTTATAGTTCATTAAACTTAATAGTAGAAAGACTAACATTTTTTGTATTTGGATTTGCAACATTAAGTTTAACTTTGATCGTGAATCTATAAAATGTTGTGATTTTTTTTTGATTTTATAAATATGAAAAATTGATGAACCTTTAAATATAAATTACACCGACTTATAGTTTTAGAAAATTTGAACTTCTATCGGTAAAATTCATATTTGATTTTACTTGCTTTATTATATTAAACTATATTATCTTATTGAACAGATTGATGAATCGATCCACGTATTCGATCTCTTTATCGGATCATAATAACACGATTTGATACATCGCACCAAGAGATCGATTAGAAAAAATAAAACACAAACAAACATTGTGTATTAGTGGACACATAACCTGGTTAGTATGGTCGAAGCATCATTAAGAACAGCCGCAGTCACTAAGCAAGTGAAAGCACGTTTCCTCGTATGAGCTTCTAGGAGGATGACGTCTCTTCTTGTTAGACTTGCATATGCGAAACCACACATTTCAATGTTACGCTTCTCGATTTGGATAAGAATGTCTTCCTTTGGTTCGTGTTAGCATGACTCATTACGTTGCTCAAAAGATGTAGATTTCCCTTTCTTTTTTTTTT
>BSUD01000079.1:312148-374076 GCA_033239045.1 Fagopyrum esculentum | reverse complement strand
TTTTTTTTTTTTTTTTTTTTTTTTTTTTCCCTAAAATGTATATTTCAAGTTATTGTAAACAAAGTGTTTAAAAAAAACTAAATTTTGATACAAAACGAGGGTAGATTCGAAAATTATGAAAATTTGACGGATAGAGGAAACCCTGTGTAAGTGCACATATGTGTTGGAATCGAGCGCAACACACAAACAATAAGGTTCGAATCAGTTGATAATAGAAGTACTTTAATAATCAATCTTATATATTAGGTATTTTATCTCTTTATTATCTTGGTGAGAACATTTCATTCTCGACAAAAATAATATGCTAACTATCCGGTCTAGATTCGGACAATCATATGATACTTAGGGTTATTATATGAGTCGAACGATTTGAGCTTTGACATACTCATATTCAACTCTTTATAAACAATCAGACCCAATTCGAACCTAAAATTCAACCGAACGTATACATATGAATATATTTAACTCGTTTAAAAATGAACAAGCTTTTCTTTCGAACACTCGGATTGTTGGGTCATGTAACAACCCTAATATTATGGAGGGAACAATCTAACCTTTCACATATTCATATTCAAACTAGATGATTAGCAAGCATAGAAAGTGACTTTGAACATCTAATCGTACTAGCTATCCTTTGACTTTAGGATTAATGTACTAATCAAAGCCTATTGTCATAGAAAACCGAGACATATCCCGAACCTTAGGGTTAAGCTTCCATTTGTTCATTCTTGCAGATTTTTCCTCCAAAAGCATAGCATGAAAACGTTAACAATGAACTAAGGAATCAGATTCTCATCATCATATGAAGATGAAACTAAGCCACGTGTTCATCATCTTCACTAAATGTGCCACGTTAAAGGAACTTGCTTACGTGGCGTCTATTAGCGCAGTAGTCACCTTTGACGATTGGTTGTCAATTCATCCTCTTTTCCACCTTTTGACCAATTGGTGATCGTCATTAAGCTTAATTGCAGTAACATTAAGACTTTTTTTTGGTAACTTCAATATCAATGATTATAATTTACCTCATGCAAATATGAATATAATTAATGCAAATAATATCAGTAAATATATTTAATATTCTTAAAACCATAAACTTATCAAATCATAGGATCTGTTCAAAAAAAGATCAAATCAGAGATATCATCCAGATTTTGCTGAAAGATAATCTAAATTAGCAGAAATGTATTTCGAAAGTGATTAGCTTTAAAAGAAAAATACAACTGTAACGCTGACCGACTCTCTCCTCCCGCGGGCTACTATCTCCTTCATATATAAAGATCAGTTCTTTCTTTAAACGATACAATGAAAGATTTCGATTAGTCTTCTTCTTGTTCTCCCTCCTTGCTGGGGAGCAAGCTTCCATGATCTTGATCTTCAGGTGATTACTCGTCTTGATTTTAATCGTGTTTAATCTTTCTATTTTGTTGATTAGGTTTTAGTAGTTGAAATTCGATCTTGATATCTTCCGCGACATTGTATTTGATTAAGTTACTCATCCATCAAGCAATCGTGATTAAGTCTTCGAATTGAAATCTATATTTGGTTTCGTACATTCACACTTCTTACGTCATTGATCTTTATGGGTTTCTTTCAGATTAAATCTCCTCGAAATTTCTTTATTGGTATAGGTTGTTTGCCGTTGCGGCTGCAGTCAAATTTGGTCTTAATCTAATGTTTTTGTTTTAATCAACGATTAAGTCCATTGGGAAATATGATTAATTAAGTTTCTTTGTCTATAATATATTAATCCGTCGTATTCATGACGTTGGGGAAGTGTGAAAGATATTTTGTATCAAGAATAGGGGAACGGAAGCGTCTTCAAATTACGTTATACATCAAAACGAACTTTCGAATTCTAATAATCAATATTGGATTTTGCAGTTGATTGTGTATAGGAAGCTCATCAGTTTAGTTCTTCATTTGAGAAAAACACAGTAGAAGGCTGATGGAGGGATTGAATATTGAGAAACCATATACTGATCCTCAATTGGAAGCTCTTTTCGAGCGGATAAATCCTGCAAGGTTGGTTCTGTACTGTTATTAGACCTTGATTGTATTTGAAAACTCGAAATTTGTTTGATGTTTGTGTCTATTGTTGCTCAGGGTCAGTGTTGATAATGATGATTGCAAGAAGTGCACTGTTGTAAAGGTTAGTGAAACTTCAGTACCGCTGAAAACATATGATTTCCGACAAATTCGTCTGCAGTGAAGTGAAACTTGCCTAACCATGAACTTTTTCTCTATGGAATGTTATGCTTTTCAATCTGTACAAGAAACATTTACTGAGTCAAAGATTTAGCAATTTTTTTTTAAGGATTTCAGATTTTGCAGTGCTATCTCAGTTGTAATCTTTGTTATGTTGACAGATTTTGCAGTGCTATCTCAAAGATTTAGCAGTTTTTATTAATTTTATAAGTTAGAAGGCTGAAAACTTATGCTTTCAATCTGTACAAGGAACATTTACTGTGTCAAATATTTAGCAAGAACAAATTTTTATGGACTTAAGATTTTGCAGTGCTATCTCAGTTGTAATTTTTGTTATGTTGACAGATTTTGCAGTGCTATCTCAAAGATTTAGCAGTTTTAATTAATTTAGTAATCTTGTGACAGATTGATAGTGCAAACAAGCATGGGATTCTTTTGGAGATGGTACAAGTATTGACTGACCTTGAACTGCTTATATCCAAATCATACATCTGCTCTGATAATGAATGGTTTATGGATGGTTAGTAACGCTCCTTATACCGGAATTGTGAAGATCTTGGCACTTGACATCCTTTTTTTTTACTAAGTAGGGTTTTGGCTTTCATTTGTTTTGGTGAATATGCAGTGTTTCATGTAACTGACAAAAAAGGGAACAAAATCACCGATAAAAGCGTTATTCTCAACATTCAAGAGGTATTCTTGCTCTCTTTTCGTGTTTTGCATAAGGATGCAGTTTCTTTGAAGTATAATCAGCTAGGTTTTGTATGAATTTCTCAGGGTTTATGTGCAACTAGGAGGAAATCAAAGGAAGCACAGCAAAATTGTCAAGTAATAGATGAGAAGCCATCTCAAGTATCTACAAAGGGCACAGCTTTAGAGATAACAGCTTTTGACAAACCAGGATTGTTATCCAAAATATCTGCTGAACTAGCTGAGTTAGGGTGCCATGTCACATACGCAGTCGCCTGGACCCACAATTCAAGGGCTGCTTGCATTATCTATATGGAAGAGAAGGTTTGCTCGAAAAACATACAAGAGCAAATACAGAATGTTGTTAAGGCACACCATGAGGTTGGAGAGAAATGGAGTGTGAAGCTGATCACACCAGAAGCCAAGGAAATGCACACTGAGAGACGGCTTCATCAGCTGATGCTCGGTTATGTGGACTATGACACGTGTAGGAACTGTGGCGGAAAGTTTGATGAGCAGAAAGATGGTTTGCATCGCAGGAACTGTGATTGCACTCTTGTCTCAATAGAGACTTGTAAAGACAGGGATTATACTGTGGTCAGTGTGAAAAGTAGGGACCGTCCTAAGCTGTTATTCGACACAGTATGTGCGCTTACTGATATGGACTACGACGTTTTTCATGCAGCAATTAGATCTGATCTCTCCATCGCCTTCCAAGTAAGAACACATTTTTTGCTGATGTTTTTGGCTAGATGAATATTTTCTTATAACTTACTGATTTATTTTCATTGAGAACTCATTTTTGCTGATGTTTCTGGCTAGATGAATATTTTCTTATAACTTACTGATTTATTTTCTTATATTTTTGCTGATGTTTCTGGCTGGATGAATATTTTCTTAGAACTTACTGATTGATTTTGAGAAGAATGATCACTGATACAAACTATAGTCCTCTTAATCTTCTTAAAACGTTGTTTATTGACTTTAAAATATAAAGCAGTTATGGTTACCTAATCTACAAATTTTATAACTTACTGATTGATTTTCAGTAAGAACACATTTTTGCTGATGTTTCTAGCTAGATAAATATTTTCTTATAACTTACTGATTGATTTTCAGGAATATTACATTCGGCACAGAGAAGGCTATATACTGAGCTCAGAGGACATGAGGCATAAAGCTATCCATTGCTTGATTGCTGCAATGGAGCGTAGAACTTCGCAGGGACTACAACTGGACATATCAGCTACAGACAGAACAGGACTATTGTCTGATGTTACGAGATTGTTCCGTGAATATGGTTTATCTGTGTCAAAGGCCAAGGTTAGTGTCAAAGGCGAACAGGCAACGGGGACGTTCTATGTTAGAGATTCATCTGGGGTGAATGTAAATTGCTTGGAAGTAATCAATGTGATGAAGAAAGAACTTGATGTAACAGTGCAGGTGGCCGCTAAGGTACCGGAAATGTCTACAACGGCCAAGTTGGTATCGGATGAAAGTGTAAAGAGCAAAGTGGATGAGAAGATTCCATTGCTCTCCATTGGGAACTTGATTTGGGCTCAGATAGGAAACTTATCGAATAGTTTCATTCCCATTAAGTTGTAGGGTTTTATAGGGGTTTGGGTATATGGCTTACGTATGATAGTTATAGGCAGGTAGATTGTGGTAAATCTTGTCAATATTCGCTGCATAGATGTCTTTGTACATGAGATTTTCTTACCAAATCTGTATATCTCTTTGGTGTAAATTTTAGACAAGTATGAAACTATAACCCGGTTTGGTTACAGGTGCTTGCGGAATGGAATGAAAACAAATTTAATCCATATAGACACTTATTCATGAAAAGTTCTAAGAAAATACATTTTTCATCGAGTTGAAACCAAACCGACACTAAATGTCATTTTGAAACCAACTGAGGGAATATTTTCGCGGTTGCAACTTGCAAGTAATATTGTACAAGTGGTCTAGACCATACGTAAATTTACGTAAAACTGGATCAACCGGATTGTAATTGGATTCATTGTTCAACTTATTGAATAAAGAAAATTTTCGGTCCAATTTGGACCGGACCGTCACAAATCCCGTAAATTCCGGCCACGTCCCGACCCCAGCGGAATTTCATCCAAAATAGCAATTATATCCCGCTAAAAATACGGGTCTTAACTTCTTCATCCCGTTAGGTCTGTCCTTATCCATATTTACTAAATTTTTTGATTTAAAATATAAATAAAATTGAATCCTTAAGCTCAAAAATTAGTTATATATACGATTATGTTTCATTTACTAAATTTTTTTAATTTAACATATAAATAAAATTGAATCCTTAATCTCAAAAATTAGTTATATATAGGATTATGTAATATGCCGGATCATATAAAATTTATTGTCATTTGTTTTAAGTATGATATACACGAATATTGTGTTTAAATAATAAAGTCTAAAAACTATAAGCAATTATAGGTCAAGCGGACATGATATTTTCGTGTTTAAATCATAAAGTATAAAAACGATAAACAATTATAGGTCGTGTCCCGATCACTACCGGATGACCTCGATCTAACAAACACAAGATCCATCCCAATCCCGCCCATGTATAATAGCCGGGGTGCCGGATGACCTCGATCGTCTCATCCCGTGTCCATCCCTAGGTATAGGGTAATTTTTGGTCCGGAATTGCACTGCCTTACCGGGCCTAGTTGCAAGTTCTATTAATGTCAAAGTGAAATCATACAGGAAGTGCCAGAGGCATAACGATCTGAGTTGCTTGGATATCAATATGAAGATAGAATTTGGCAATTTGCAGTACATATATATACAGGAACAAACAACGAAAAAAAGTAAGCAATAGAGAAACAAATTGAAACCAAATATTCACAGCTTGGGACTTGTGAGTTCATATACTCCATGACCGTATTCAAAGATCCAACAGAAATCATGCAACGTCGATATCTTCAATATCAAGCCAATCATTTGATTCCTTGCTCGTATTAGATGGGTTTATTACCTTCTTCGACTTTGTATGCCCTTCATCTTCGTCATCCTCTTCTAGGTCACTGAAGGATACATCTTCAGGATCTTCCAAAGGAATAGTTGTTCCGCTGGGACCAGATATATCTGATGGCTCCTCTTTCAGCCAGTCGTCTCCATCATCATCGTCTTCATAGCTTTCGGCATGTACAGGAACATTGGATAATGTCTTTGCATTGTTTGTCTGGGGTTTAGAAACTTCCTCAATGACTTGCTTGTCAATTACTGGTGCTTCTTCAGTGGTGTCAAGGGGATGCTTGTCCACCTCAATATTAGCAATGCTTTTGGAAGTTTCTGGCTCAACGACAGATATGTTAACTGGTTCGGATACAGGTTCATTATTTGATGGTGTAGGTAGATGCTCCTCGGTTTCCTTTGAGTTAGCAGCTTCTGAAGCAACGGGTCCTCTTACTGGTCCATCTGGCTTGGACCCAGCACGATTCTTTAAATCATATGTCAGCATTGCTCTAGTCTTCGCAATCTGGAGAAGTAGAACCACAAGCAACGAGTAATAAGAATATCAAAATTCAGTTATTTGGTAAGGAGACCCAAGAATGATCCTAAACTCGTGCACAGTAGCCAACTACTCTAAGTCGTCACAACATGAATGGACCTCAATACTATCTAGTCATATGGATTCAGATTCTTTGAGCAGACTCACAATCCTCATTAATGTACTTGAACATCAAACCCTTCTCTTTATAAGATAACCTCGGATGTAGTGTCATGAACTCATACATTAGCAATCACTCATCAAAAGCCAAGGGAGCTCACCTGAGGAGAAGAGAGAAGTTCAGCATCGTGTCTAGTGAGTCTAGGATGAACCAGCACGAAATATATCTTCCAAAAGCAACCCTCACTCATATACCCTGGGCAAAGTTCAATCCTCAGAGCTGCCAATGTTGGAGTAAGACGTTCAACAGCCAAGGCATGCTCTTGCTGGACATCAGACATATCAAAATCTGAACAAGATGAAACCAAATTATTGGTAAGATGTCTATAATTTGTAAATGACAACAAAAAAACGAATATCAGTTTAACGGTGAATAAACACTATTGGTATGTATTCCAGGAATAAAAGCCCTAACTCCAATATCTATGGAACAGTCATTGAGTTTTAAATTCTGATCATTCCGCAATCAACCAGCAAAATCTAGTATCAATTCAACTTTGCAGTCTTTACCGCCAGGTTCATAGTTGATCAACAGTAGTAGTATAGCGAATAAACGCAAATGAAAGCCATAACTCAATCATTGAGCTATCATGATTAAGCAACCGGCAAGATGTAGTCGTCAATTCAGCTTCATGAAGCAGGTTCATACAAGAGAAATCGAAAGTAATGGAAATCTATCAAAGTAGGGTAATTAAATTAGCGAAGTGTTGAGGGGGGAGGGAGGATACCTTCTTCGACCTCCTCTTCATCAGGCAAAGGAAAATCAAGCCAAGTCTCGGGATGCAAAGCTATATTTCTAGCAAAAGCCACAACCTCTTCAGTAACACCAACAATACCTCGCTGAGCAAAGTCATCAATCGATTCCATTTCCTCCGATCCAAACTGGAGAAAATTAGAAGCGATCTTCGTGAACTCCGTTACAGCCTTATTACTCGAAAGTTTAGAAATCCCGGTGCGAAATCTCCCTCCGATCTCCGACAAATCACTACGAAGTCCCGAAATAACATTCGGATCCGAGTCGGAATCATCCTGATCGGGTTCATCAAATGGATGTGAAGTTTGGGAATCAGGATCGGAGATTTCCGAAGTAGGAGGAGGAGCAAGAAAGGAAGCCACGCCCCAGAATTGACGAGTTAGCGTCTTGGAGATTTCGGATAGATCCTCTTTGACACCTCTCGGTTGAGGATCGCTGTTGGAAGGGGGCTGTTCGTGGTTTGGATCGGTTGGAGAAGTAGGCTGGTTGTCGTCGATGGAGGTGTCGGCGGAGGTGCCTTCTTCGTCATCGTCTAGTTTGAGTGAGTTGGCGATGGAGCTTACCAGCCATGACATCTTCTCTCTCTATCTGTATCTCTATCTCTCTGCGGAGGTTTGGAGTCGATTATCACTTCACCGACGTCTACTAGTCAATGGCTCAAAAGGGTGAATTGGGGACTCAATTGTACTACGACGTCGTTTTGTACGCGGCCGTGACTTACAAGTTAGAAGTCCCATAACTTATTTTGCAACCCTTTGGTGTTTGCAGAAAATAATCTTTCTGTCTGGCTTGTATCAAATGTTTAGTTTTAATTTTGAAGAAAATTATTGTCTTATTTTAAATTAATTGCTTATATGCACAGAGGGTTATGTGCAAATTTTGATGGTAAAAAAGATATAATGTTATTACGATTAATTAGGAAAATACTTAGGAATATTAATTAGTCAAACAAAACTATTTATCAATTTGCTCTAATTAGTTATCAAATAAAATATTTCTCTAATTATGATAACTTGTTTTTCAATTAATGATATTTTTTCAGTTTTACTAACTAAATTGCAACGTTCTTCAACTTAACGAATGTAAAAATCGCAACATATAAAAAAACGAAAAAAAAGGAGCATAGCTTTCACTCTAACTATGAAATAAAAATTAGAATTTTTATTTTCTAAGTTTTCTTATATTATCATCCTATAGTGTTTATACTCTCATCTTCTACTCAATCAAATTTTAAATTAAACTTGAGCGTTGGAATTTTGGTCAAATTCAACGTTTCAGGATTAAAATAACTTTACATCGAACGATCTACGTATTTGAAATATACTTTCTAAAAAAATGATCAAAATTTACGTTAAGGTCGATGTTTATGAAGACGTTGTAGTGTGTAGTGTGTAGTGTGTAAAGGCTCAACGATATTAAGTTATATCCTTGTTGGTAACACACGTGATACGATACTATTTACTAGGGGTGTTCAAAAAATATCTGATCCGCCAATAATCCGACAACCCGACTCGTGCATAATCGACCTTTCATTGATCCAAAAAAAAAATATTTGTATCCGCTCCAATCCGTCAAAAATTTTCGGATTTGCAGATCCGACGTCTACTAGTCAATGGCTCAAAATCGCAGCATAACTTTCACTCTAACCACGAAATAAAAAGGGTAAAATGAGTGTGTAGGTAGCTTTTGCAATCATGAGCATAAATAGGGCCTCAAGTTTAATATGTAGACAAACTAGACCCCTCTAATTTTCACACAAGTTTAATATGTAGACAAACTAGGTCCCTATAATTTTAACAAAAAAGATGTATTAAAAATAAAAAGAAGATTTTCTCTATCCTCTTACTTATAATAAATAAAAAGATTGTGTCAAACTTAGGATTCAAACTCTAAATGATAGGTCCTCTCTCCCACTCTTATACTAATTGGATTTATTAAACTTTGTGTATACTTTTGATGATTACAATATCTTAATACACAAATTTCAATTACAAAATGTTAATACATAATTTCAACTACATAATGTTCATACACAATTTCAATTACACAATTTCAATTATACAATTTCATTTATTATGTCAATTTATATAGTTAACACATTCGGTCATTTTTCAATTACACAAGTCCAGTTTGTTTATCCATTTACACAAGGTTTGGTTACACAAGTCCGTCATTTACACAAGGTTTGGTTACACATATTCTTCATTTACACATGGTTTGGTTTCATAAGTCCGTCATTTACACAAGTTTTGGTAACACAAATTCGTCATTTACACATGGTTTGGTTACACAAATACAAGCCCTTTACGTAACCATTTACGTTCCCGCAACCATTTACGTAGAAATCAACAATTCCAAAAACTCGCCCAAGAACCAAAACAGATATGTAGAGGGAAAGAAGAAAGTCATTTAAGGACGGTGGACGGAAACAAGCGGTGGAAACTGAACCACTCAACCACCTCGCGACTGACCCTAGCGGCGGCTTCTTACGACCAACACAATCGAAACTAGTGGCCGACTTCCGTGGCAGTGTTACAACAACGACGGCCGGGAGTGGTGGCTAAAATGACAGAAGTCGGCGACACCAGGTGACGAACGCCCCAAAAACCACTACGACGGGCAACGACCGTGATCTAGGCGCGACGGCGGCGACTCCTGGTGGTGTGTGGCTGGAACCAGGGGCGACGATAATGGAGGGAGATCCGGAGAGAAGGGAAGAAGAAAATAAGCAGACTAGGGTTACGTTTTGGAAGACATGCAAGAGAGATAAAACAAAGGAGAACATAAATACAGAGATACCCATCTTAAAAAATGTTGTGTAACGAATTAACTGATTTAGAGTAAAAACATGAATCTAGACGTGTTAGAAAGTACATGAGAATGTCTTTTACAAACTTCACTTGTAGTTGGCTACTAATTTACTTTTACAACTTAAGATTGATATGCAAAACCTTTATATTCTTCTAATTAAGTCGGATAACATTCTTCTAACCTCTCCTAAACATTTCATCAACTTAAGGGCAAGCTCAAATCATATAATTCATTTCAACATTTGGAAGGCTCAAACATCCACACCAATTTATGTGCTACGAGTAAACCAATTTTGTAAAAGCTACAAAAAAAGAAGGCATCATTAATTATAACCTTACCGATTAACATTCACTTAAGGCTGAATAAGAAGTCAAAGACTTTGGAATAAAGGAACAAATGATTGATCAAGAAGAAAGAAGGAGAAAATAAGCAAGTGATGATTAAGATTGTGAAATAATAATCCAATTTGTGTATTATCAAATAAAGGAAATAGCATATCCGAAGCCCTAGAATTATCAATATGTCGACTGTTCGCTCCAAACGGTGTGTGCAAGCTTTAAATTTATAACCCTAGACTTAAGCTTAAAACAAGGATGCGAACCCGCAGTGTACGGGTCAATCGTAGTAAAAGCAAGAAAATTCCAGGGGTCGATCACAGGGACTTAGTGAAACAAAGTCCAATACGGTATGCTAGTGTTAATGCTAACCACAAGAGCAAGTATACAATCAAAGATGAATAAGATGTCAAATAAAGCAAACATGCAATTCTAGGGATTAAAGCATCTAGTTGTGGTTCCAACTCAAGATCTATAGATAAGCGGACAAAGCTGAGATTTTTGCATGGGGAAGGTGTTTCTAAAGTGGAGTAGATCACCGGGTAAGTCTCACTACACACTAATCCCAAACCGTAACTCCTATTACCGGGTAAGTCTCAAGGAATTAAGATAAAGAACTATAACCTCAAACTAACACACCATCTAAGGGAATAGAATCAACCTTTACCGGGTAAGTCTCAGGCTAACTCACAAAGATGGGATGGAAGCACACTCAAACCCCAATAAAGGACAAGCCTTTATTACCTACACTTATGATCGTTGGTATACAAACTAAGGAATTACCGGGTAAGTCTCATCCTAAGCTTGCTTTGAACCAGAAAGGTATAATAAGAATAGGATTTGGCAAACTCTAACACATTAACTCTCAGTTAAGGATCGGATAAGCCACCTCGGTCAGCCAGTTTCCACCCCGGCCGAGATGTTCATCGACTGAACGAGATGCTTAGGGTTAAGGTTAAAGACTCGAACTTTCAGGATCCTACTGTGATTAAGATCATTCTATCATTGTTTTTCCCACAACCTTCAGCCAATCACCCTAGAATCACACAAGGAAATTAGCCACTCATCATCATAATGAAAGTATTAAATATATGGGAAGAAGGTGAATATTTGAACAAAGAAGAATTTAATGAAAACACTCCAATAACTGAATCAAATATCACACAAAATCGTTCCTTGGATAATAATCCAACAAGACAAGACAATCAAGGAAAGGAATTGAAGACAATCTTACAAAACCCTCCAAAAAGCTATAAAGCTATAGTCTTCAAATCTTCCTTCACCCTTCAAAAAGGTTCTTCAAAACTCCCAAATTGGAGTAGGATGCTGCGTGTCCTCAGCTGTAATCGGATTGTAAGCGGTGTATGCAGCCTCTAAGCATGATCGGATTTGTGGAAAATCCAATCCTTTTTATAGGAAAAATAAACCTCCAAAGATAATAAATCTTAAGAAGATATATTCCCATAAAAATAGGTAAAATATATGATTCTGCATATCTCCTTCCTTCCAGAAGCTCAGCCCAAAAATATAAGATCACTTTCCAATTTTAAAAGATCTCAGCCAAGAATAAAATATTCTCGCCGCGTCCTAGGTGTTCGCCTCGGTCGAGTCGGTGTCTCTGGATCGCCTCGGTCGAGATGAATCTCTGGGCAACCGAGGTGATCATAACTGAGTGTAGAATCTCTCAAAACTGGTCCAAAGTAAATCTTTAATCATGGCTATGCTTCCTGAAGGATTCCTTTTTGCTCCTCAATGTAGCTCCAAATGACTCTTGACTCCTTTTGCTCCTTTTCGATGCAAAACGTACCATATTACCTGCAATTACAACGAAACTAGGTGTAGACCTCGATTCTCGCAAAGGTAGATGAAATGGTAGTAAAATCACATAATGTACATACAAACATGCAGATTATGAAAGATAAAACGTCCAAACAAACCCCAAAATATAGACTATAATTCATGCTATCAAAATACCCCATACTTAGCCCTTGCTTGTCCCTAAGCAAGTTCCTCATATAGAAATCAAGATAGAATGGATTATAAGTCAAGAAAATCAATGAAAAAGTCTTTCAAAAAATATTTTTATGGTGTGCAACTATCATAGATCACTCTAAGAGAGTACTTCCTGGAAATTAAAAACTCAATATGATCAAAACATTTTATAAATATAGGAAAGTTGTTCATCTTTGCATAAAATCATAGAATGCATAATAAATCATAATTATCAAAATTAATCATGTATAATCCGATTTAAACCGCTAAGTCAATCAACAAGCTCAAGGTCTCAAGGGCTTCCCAAAAGAAAAGGTCAAGAAACGTGTAGGGTAGGGATGAATGTAAGGTAATGTGGTGCTAGAATCCGGGAAAAGGATGAACTTCACTTTCACTTTGACTTGCAACATCTTCCACCAATAAGCTTTGCTTATTTCACACTTTTTCTTTTTTACTTTACTTTTTGGGATGCATGGACAGAGGTGCACAATAACCGAAGCCTAGGAAATCCGCAATCATCAATTTCTTGAGATGCGTCAAACCCTTGATGCACATACCATGACCCGTTAGGAATATCGCTCAATCCGACTTTGGCAAGACACAAACACCCGGCTATGTGAATGGTGCCGAGTTACTCATCTTCATGATTGACTTCCCCAAACCTATTATTGCTTTCTAACACTTTCACTTTCAGCCACTTCTCAACTTTTGACTTGCTTTCACCACTTCGCTTGCTTCCAAATTCCCGGATAGGTAAAGGGAGGCAATATGTATATGAGGGGCTAAGCATGATCAAGAAGAAGAAGAAGAAGAAGAATGAATTGCCTTGGTCTTTCCAAGAAGAACGTGAGAGAACTTATGCTGCGGTGTCAACCTTCAAATTCAACATAATTTGGATAAAAATAAAGTATTAAACATGCCAATAATTTCAAACAAAGCATTTAGCAACTTAAACATATCATAAAACATTTCAAACACATAAAGAATTTAAATCCAGTCGGTAAACAAAATCTTCACTGAGATCATATCCAGATAAGTAACACAAAAATCGTTTTCGAAAATTTTCTGTTACGCCCACCTCGGTCGAGGTGTTCTTGGTTCAACCGAGGTGAAACACCTCGTTTTGCCAGAACTGTCCCGGTCGAGGTCAAAAATTTTTTTTTAAAACCATTTTTTTTTCGGTTTCGACGTTTTTCTCAATCAAATAACCTGTAAGTATGCATGCAATCTCAGATAAACATATAAATGCAGATAAAGCATGAATATGAAAATATCCGATACATCATAAGTCGAATAATACATCATAAGTCAAATAAGTCAGATAATACATCAACTACCCCATACTTGAGACACACTGTCCCAGTGGGTGTAAATAAAGTCTGAAAGAAAGGAGGACTCACCGGATAAAGAGCCGAACTGCATAAAAATAAAATAAATAAAATCCTGCAGCTCCTCAGAAGTCCTGATCCGGTGGTGGTGGTGGCATGTACGGGTACAAAGTAGGGTCATAGGGATAAAATACCCCATACTTAGCCCTTGCTTGTCCCTAAGCAAGTTCCTCATATAGAAATTAAGATAGAATGGATTATAAGTCAAGAAAATCAATGAGAAGTCCTTCAAAAATATTTTTATGGTGTGCAACTATCATAGATCACTCTAAGAGAGTACTTCCTGGAAATTAAAAAACTCAATATGATCAAAACATTTTATAAATATAGGAAAGTTGTTCATCTTTGCATAAAATCATAGAATGCATAATAAATCATAATTATCAAAATTAATCATGTATAATCCGATTTAAACCGCTAAGTCAATCAACAAGCTCAAGGTCTCAAGGGCTTCCCAAAAGAAAGGTCAAGAAACGTGTAGGGTAGGGATGCATGTAAGGTAATGTGGTGCTAGAATCCGGGAAAAGGATGAACTTCACTTTCACTTTGACTTGCAACATCTTCCACCAATAAGCTTTGCTTATTTCACACTTTTTCTTTTTACTTTACTTTTTGGGATGCATGGACAGAGGTGCACAATAACCGAAGCCTAGGAAATCCGCAATCATCAATTTCTCGAGATGCGTCAAACCCTTGATGCACATACCATGACCCGTTAGGAATATCGCTCAATCCGACTTTGGCAAGACACAAACACCCGGCTATGTGAATGGTGCCGAGTTACTCATCTTCATGATTGACTTCCCCAAACCTATTATTGCTTTCTAACACTTTCCCTTTCAGCCACTTCTCAACTTTTGACTTGCTTTCACCACTTCGCTTGCTTCCAAATTCCCGGATAGGTAAAGGGAGGCAATATGTATATGAGGGGCTAAGCATGATCAAGAAGAAGAAGAAGAAGAAGAATGAATTGCCTTGGTCTTTCCAAGAAGAACGTGAGAGAACTTATGCTGCGGTGTCAACCTTCAAATTCAACATAATTTGGATAAAAATAAAGTATTAAACATGCCAATAATTTCAAACAAAGCATTTAGCAACTTAAACATATCATAAAACATTTCAAACATATAAAGAATTTAAATCCAGTCGGTAAACAAAATCTTCACTGAGATCATATCCAGATAAGTAACACAAAAATCGTTTTCGAAAACTCTCAGTTAACCCACCTCGGTCGAGATGTTCTTGGTTCAACCGAGGTGAAACACCTCGTTTTGCCAGAACTGTCCCGGTCGAGGTCAAAAAAATTTTTTAAAAAAACATTTTTTTTTCGGTTTCGACGTTTTTCTCAATCAAATAACCTGTAAGTATGCATGCAATCTCAGATAAACATATAAATGCAAAAGTGAAGCATAAATATAAATATCCGATAAAATGTCATACATCAAAAGTATCGAATACAAATAGTCACGTAGTCAAATAATACATATAAATACCCCATACTTGAGACACACTGTCCCAGTGGGTATAATAAAAGTCTAAATGAAAGAGGACTCACCGGATAAAGAGCCGAACTGCATAAAAATATAATAAATAAAACTCTGCAGCTCCTCAGTAGTCCTGATCCGGTGGTGGTGGTGGTGGTACATAAGGATACTGGGTCGGATCGAATGGATAGCCCATAGTCTGCTGGAACTGTAGCTCCATCATCCTACGCTGATAGTGCTGCCCCTCCAACATCTGCTGAGTCCAGCTGTCAAGGTGTCGGTGCTGGGCGGCAAACCTCTCATGCATGTCTACTGTAAGGGCAGCATATGAGTCTATCATCTGCTCTGTCAAATCGTCGATCCGACGATGAGCCTCTGCATCTCTGTGACGGCGTGTCCGACGTCTAGTAGATCTAACGGGAGGTGCAGCAGGTGCAGGCTCAGTGTCCTCCTCGTCCTCATCAAGATCAATAATGGGAGGCGCGCTCGTCCCAGCAGTGTCTGTCCCTGTGTCCATCGGGACGCCGCCTCCTCTCTCATCAACTGTCTCGTCATCATCCTCCTCATCAGCCTCCTCAGCCTCCTCAGCAGCTGCAGCTGCTCCCTCTCTGTAGTCCTCCATCAGCGGGGCCCATGCTGTCTGCCAAAAATGTGGGTCGAAGACCGAAAACTGTGCAGACCATCTGATGCCCTGAGGCGCTGTCCGCTCCCAAGGCATGGCAACATACGGAGTAGTCAACCCACGAGGAACAAGAATCCGCCTCGTGATCATCTCCTGCAGACCCAGCGGCTTCGGAGCCGCCGCCAATGTGCAGATACTGAGATCCATCCCGTGGTAGGAGGCGATGTGGGTGACTAGACCTCCACAGCAAATATCACCCTTCCCTTTGGCCTTGATCCTGTGCAGATCCTCTGCCAGGAGCAAGCCAAAGTCAGGGAATCCTCCTGTGACCATGCAGTATAAAGAGAAAAGCTCCCCCTGTCTGATCTTCTGGGGCGTCTCAGTACGCGCCAGAAGCATCTCGCTGAATATCCGGTGGGCGAGTCTGAAAGCTGGGTGGAAGATGACCTTCTCCCTGGAATCTCCAGGGCGCCATCTGTCTGCATGAGTGGTGATGTGGGCGATCTGACCCCAAAACTCCCTAGCTACGGATCGGGAGGGGAAATCTACGGCGGTGGGGGTAGGGAAGCCAAAAATGTCTCTCCAATGGGCAAGGGTACTATGAAGTTCCGGCTCATCAGCCGGTACTTCACAGATCCCTCTGTGGGGAGGTAAGTGAAGGAACTGACGAACTCGAGGGTAGGCTCGAGGTAAGCTGGGGCTCGGATCTCAGAAAACTGATCCAGCCCGACTGTGGCGATCATCCTGCTAAGCTCTCCATCTACATGGAGACAGTCAAAGGCAGAAACGTCCAGAAATCTAGGAGCGATAACTGGACGACTAGAAATGCGGTCATAATCTACCCGGTGTCTCTCATGGATCACCGGGATAGAAGGTCGGGATGAGGAAGAAGAAGGGGAAGGGGAGGGTGAAGATCTGTCTCTCAGGGCTAAACGGCGATCTGAACTCATTTTCCCTAATCAATCTGTCAGACCACCTCGGTCGACTGACAAGTTCCAGAAATCACCTCGGTCGAGATGCAGGCCGACTGGACCGAGGCGTAGCAGTTCGAATTCCAATTCTCAGATTTCCAGTTCTTTTCCCCCTAAAATCACTACAATTGCTTCCTAAGGGGTACTTATGCCTTTTCTCAACAGATTCAAGGGCAACCAAAGCCCAATAAACAGCAAACGAGGAGTTAGGGTTTTCGAACTTCGTTTACCTCGTTTCGGTCGAGAAAGCTCAAATTTCTTGCAGATCTGTGGTTGCAATCGACTCCTCTTCCCTTTAATTGCAGTTTCGGAACAGAAATCGTCGGAAAAGAGCGAGAAACGAGGGAGAACGAGGTGCTCTGTCGCCGCGGTCGAAATGGGTGAAAAATAAAAAGTGAAAAGTAATTTTCGCTTTTTATACCGTCGCGAGATCTGCTGTCACCTCGGTCGAGATGGTCTCGACTGGACCGAGGTGGTACGGACCGAGGCGGTTCTGTAGAAACCCTAGTCGCCTCGGTTGCTTCAAGAATTAACTCGGTCGAGGTGTTCTGACAGTGACCGAGGTGCCTCTTTCTTCTTAGAATCTCGAACTTCTCTCTTTCCTGGAGTGCTCCTTCCTGTTGTCTGTCCAAAAACCCAAAAACAAAGCAAAGCAAAGCAAAAACAAAAACTATCTAAACTAGACTAGAAAACGGGAAAGAATGCAATACCTTGGGTTGCCTCCCAAGAAGCGCTTGATTTAAGGTCGCTAGCTGGACCATAGTGCGTCTCAAACGAGGTAGGAGGTTCCCTCACCCCATACTTCACCTCCATCGTGGGGTGAAGTAAGTAAGTCCATCAAACGCTCCAAAACGTGCAAGTGCTCGTCGGGGAATGAATCGTCTATGGGTGGGCTATCCGTCTCGCGGGAGGATTCCGGTAACCGGGTGAGGTGATCCGCAACTGAATTCTCGGATCCCTTCTTATCGCGGATCTCTAGGTCAAATTCCTGGAGCAAGAGAATCCATCGAATAAGGCGCGGCTTTGCATCTTTTTTAGCCAACAAGTAACGAATGGCTGCGTGGTCGGTGTAGACAATGACTTTCGCCCCTACTAGATAGGAACGAAACTTCTCGAAAGCATATACAACCGCCAATAACTCCTTCTCAGTGGTAGCGTAGTTGCGTTGTGCTACATCTAGCGTCTTGCTAGCATAGTAAATGGCGGTGGTCCGTCCATCCTTCTTTTGCCCAAGCACCGCTCCTACGGCTACATCGCTAGCGTCACACATGACCTCAAAGGGCAAGGTCCAGTCAGGAGGTTGGATAATGGGAGCGGAGATCAACGCTTCCTTAATCCTGTAAAAAGCATCAAGACACTCCTGCGAAAACTCAAAAACAACATCTTTATTCAAGAGGTTAGTTAGAGGTTTAGAAATCTTGGAGAAGTCCTTGATGAATCTCCTATAGAAACCTGCATGCCCGAGAAAACTCCTCACACCCTTAACAGAACAAGGAGGAGGGAGTTTCTCAATAGTCTCGATCTTAGCTCGATCGACCTCAATACCTCGATTAGAAACGAGGTGTCCTAGCACAATGCCTTCATTAACCATAAAATGACACTTCTCCCAATTCAAAACAAGGTTAGTGTCTTCACATCTTTTAAGCACTAGAGAAAGGTTAGATAGGCAATCATCAAAAGAGGAACCATATACAGAAAAATCATCCATAAATACCTCCATGATCTCCTCTATGTACTCGGAGAAGATGGCCATCATGCATCGCTGGAAGGTAGCTGGTGCATTGCACAACCCGAATGGCATCCTCCGATAGGCAAACGTCCCCCAAGGACATGTGAAAGTGGTCTTCTCCTGATCATCCGGATGGATAGGAATCTGGAAGAATCCACTATAGCCGTCCAAGTAGCAAAAGTGTGAATGCTGGGCCAACCGTTCGAGCATTTGATCAATGAAGGGAAGCGGAAAATGATCTTTCCTAGTAGCCGTGTTCAGCTTCCTATAGTCGATGCAAACTCTCCAGCCCGTAACGGTCCTTGTTGGGATCAACTCGTTGTTCTTATTCGTCACAACGGTCATCCCTCCTTTCTTCGGGACGACATGCACCGGGCTAACCCACTTGCTGTCCGAGATAGGATAAATAATACCTGCATCCAACAACTTAAGAACTTCCTTCTTCACAACCTCTTTCATGATCGGATTTAACCGTCTTTGAGGTTCCCGTGAAGTCTTATGATTATCTTCCATTAGAATTCTATGCATGCAGAAAGAAGGGTTAATGCCAATAAGATCGTCCGTGGTGTAGCCTATGGCTTTCCGATGCTTTCTCAGGACATGCATTAGCTTAGATAATTCAGAATCGGAGAGGGAAGCACTAGCAATAACGGGATAAGTAGAATCCGGCCCAAGAAAGATATACCTCAAGTGACTAGGGAGTTGTTTAAGCTCCACAACTGGGGGTGCTTTCTGGGAGGGATCTGTGCTTCCTCTTTCCAGTGAAGTGGTGTCAGAAACTGGACTATGTGCAGTCTCAGTTTGAATCGTCTCTCTGTCGACCTCGGTCGAGGCGCAAAGGCGTTGACCGAGGTGTTCTTCAGACGCCTCGCTCAGTCCAGAAAGTGCCTCGGTCGAGGTACTGCTACTGGATCCGAGGCTGGAAATCTTCGTTTCCTGGATCAGCTTCTCAGTCATGGCTCCTGGATCTTCTTCCAGTGCCTTCAGGCTCCGTATATCTGCATCACAAGAAGCATCTATACCTTCCTCCATTAAACTGAAGCTAATAACTCTTTCGAGTGGATCATTAATAAGGATAGAGCTCACCGATTCTCTTGATTCTTCTTCATCGTAGATGTTGAAGATATCATCAGTTAGTTGCTCCCCCTTCATGGCTGCAAGTAGTGCGAACTCCACCTCATCGCCACCAACGTTGAATTTCAACTTGGCGTTCTTGCAATCCACATTGCAACCCGAAGTTGCTAGAAATGGCCTCCCGAGAATGATAGGAACAGGATAATCTGCGGGAATGTCAAGTACGACAAAATCTATGGGTAGATAGAAGTTACCTAACTTGACCGGAACGTCTTCCAAAATGCCCACGGGATGGGTGATGGAGCGATCCGCCATGTAAAGTCGAATCTTGACCGGCTTGGGCTCTCCAAGACCGATCTTAATGCATAGCTCCAGCGGAATGATGCTCACGCTGGCTCCTAGATCACATAAGGCTTCACAAGTGACATCCCCAACTTGAATGGGGATGCAAAATGAGCCGGGATCTCTCAACTTAGGTGGCATCTTCTCCTTCATGATCTTTATAAGCTCCGAAGACTTAGATGTCATCCTAACTTCACCAACATCCTCCAGCTTCCTCTTCCTTGATAGGATCTCCTTTAAGAACTTCCCGTAGGCGGGCATACCTAAAATAGCATCAAGGAAAGGGATATTAATATGGAGCTTATTCATCAAGTCAAGGAACTTACCAAAGTGCTTGTCAAGATGTGCTCTGGCTCTGGACTGGGGGAATGGAAGTGGTGGTTTATATGCAGGAGGTGGAACATATGCTTCAGTTGTTCCTCCTGCTTTCTGTTGCACCGCCTCGGTTGGCATCTCGGTCGAGGTGTTCTTCGACTGGATCTGGACCGAGGTGGTCTGCGTCGAGCGAGGTACTGGATCTGTGGTTTTGAGTCCACTCCTCGTCGTGATGGCCATGCACTGGCCCTTAGGGTTAGTTTCCGTCTTTGCTGGAAGCTTCCCTGGATCTCTTGGCGCTTCATTCGCCCTATTAGCAAGTTGTTGTTCGAAGGACTTTTGGGCCCTCGAAAATGAAGTCATAGAATTCTCCATAGCACTAAGCTTGATCAAGATTGCCTCCAGGACTGCGTCCTTCTTTTCCGGCTGAGACGAACTTGATCCTTGCCCTTGGCTCTTCAATGGAGTAGAAGAAGAAGAAGGAGGAGAGAGGAAAGGGTTAGAGGAATCATTAGAGTTGGAGTTTGAATAATTGTTACCGTTGTTTTGGTTATTATTCGCTCTCCAATTGTTGTTATTGGATCCTCTATTGTTGTTGTAGTTGTTGTTTTGGGGTCCGTTGTTGTTGTTACGGTACCCGTTCTTGTTGTAGTTGTTGTTGTTCCTTTGCCCTTGCTCTTCCTTCTTAGTTTGAGCCATCAATAGCTCCTTCAATTGCTTCACGTCGTTCTTCAAGGACGTGAGTTGGTTGTTGTTGGGTTGAGTCTCTTGAAAGTTGACTCTTTTAACTCCACCTTCAGCTCCTTGGTGGGTGTACTTCTCCATGTGCAAGGCTTGCTTCTCAATGAAATCCCAAGCCTCGTCAACCGCCATATCCATAAATGTGCCGGCGGAGAGTAGTTGGAGATTAAACTGGGTGTTTCCGTCCAGCCCTTTGAAGTAGATCTCCAACAACTCGATCTTTGGAATCCCATGATGTGGGCAATCCAAAAGGATATCTTTGAACCGCTCCCATGATTTGGACAAATTCTCCTTGTCCTTCATGATGAAAGCATTGATCTTCCCTCTCATTTCAGCAGTCTTTGAGGGGGGAAAGAATTTAGTCAAGAATTCCGTAGTCATCTCTTCCCATGTGCTGATCTTTCCTGCAGGAAGAGATTGATACCAAGTAAGAGCTCTATCTTTAAGAGAAAAGTAGAAAGGCCTTAGCTTGTAGTTGTTATTTTCAATTCTGGGAGGTCGCAAGGTCTCCATCAAGATCTCGTAGTTTTGAAGATGTTGATGCGGCGACTCCTTCTCTAGCCCTCCGAATTGACATTGGCGAATCATCGCTAGAACTTGTGGTCGAAGTTCGTAGTCATGGTCCGCTGGATCTCCTAGGTTCACTCCTGGACGCCTCAGCTGTTGATTAGGGTCCATCCTTTGACCTAGGGTTTGTGGAATTCCTGCAAGAAGAACATCTCGGACTGGCATCCGAAGTGGATGCACATCGGCCGGGGCGTCAGGAACTGGGACTTGCCTCGGTCGAGGATCAATTACTGGATCCTGCATCGGTCGAGGTTGAATCTGGTTCCGAATTGCTGCAATCTCAGCTTCGATTGCTGCATTCCTGGCCTGATTCTCTTCTTTTTCCTGCCTTAGTTCTTCTTTACTGAGACGTAGCTGCTCCTGCGTCTCTCTCAATTGGGCCAAAAGATCGTGATCGTCTTGTTGAGCCATCTTCGCTTCTCTTAAGCGTCGTTTGTATGTCTTTTCCGGTTCGGGATCGTAAGGAACGATTTCCTTTCCAGTGCGGGTTCTTCGCATATACCTAAGAAAGAACCTGCAAAAGTCACTCAAGTAGAGTGGTAAGACAACACGGGGCAAATGCCCCAAGAGCAAACCGTACCGGCTCGGTCTAGACCAAGTCCCCGGCAACGGCGCCAAAAACTTGTTCGCTCCAAACGGTGTGTGCAAGCTTTAAATTTATAACCCTAGACTTAAGCTTAAAACAAGGATGCGAACCCGCAGTGTACGGGTCAATCGTAGTAAAAGCAAGAAAATTCCAGGGGTCGATCACAGGGACTTAGTGAAACAAAGTCCAATACGGTATGCTAGTGTTGATGCTAACTACAAGAGCAAGTAATACAATCAAAGATGAATAAGATGTCAGATAAAGCAAACATGCAATTCTAGGGATTAAAGCATCTAGTTGTGGTTCCAACTCAAGATCTATAGATAAGCGGACAAAGCTGAGATTTTTGCATGGGGAAGGTGTTTCTAAAGTGGAGTAGATCACCGGGTAAGTCTCACTACACACTAATCCCAAACCGTAACTCCTATTACCGGGTAAGTCTCAAGGAATTAAGATAAAGAACTATAACCTCAAACTAACACACCATCTAAGGGAATAGAATCAACCTTTACCGGGTAAGTCTCAGGCTAACTCACAAAGATGGGATGGAAGCACACTCAAACCCCAATAAAGGACAAGCCTTTATTACCTACACTTATGATCGTTGGTATACAAACTAAGGAATTACCGGGTAAGTCTCATCCTAAGCTTGCTTTGAACCAGAAAGGTATAATAAGAATAGGATTTGGCAAACTCTAACACATTAACTCCCAGTTAAGGATCGGATAAGCCACCTCGGTCAGCCAGTTTCCACCCCGGCCGAGATGTTCATCGACTGAACGAGATGCTTAGGGTTAAGGTTAAAGACTCGAACTTTCAGGATCCTACTGTGATTAAGATCATTCTATCATTGTTTTTCCCACAACCTTCAGCCAATCACCCTAGAATCACACAAGGAAATTAGCCACTCATCATCATAATGAAAGTATTAAATATATGGGAAGAAGGTGAATATTTGAACAAAGAAGAATTTAATGAAAACACTTCAATAACTGAATCAAATATCACACAAAATCGTTCCTTGGATAATAATCCAACAAGACAAGACAATCAAGGAAAGGAATTGAAGACAATCTTACAAAACCCTCCAAAAAGCTATAAAGCTATAGTCTTCAAATCTTCCTTCAACCTTCAAAAAGGTTCTTCGAATCTCCCAAATTGGAGTATGATGCGGCTGCTGCGCGTGTATGCGGGATTTCTAACTGTAAGCGGATGTTTGCAGCCTCTAAGCATGATCGGATTTGTGGAAAATCCAATCCTTTTTATAGGAAAAATAAACCTCCAAAGATAATAAATCTTAAGAAGATATATTCCCATAAAAATAGGTAAAATATATGATTCTGCATATCTCCTTCCTTCTAGAAGCTCAGCCCAAAAATATAAGATCACTTTCCAACTTTAAAAGATCTCAGCCAAGAATAAAATATTCTCGCCGCGTCCTAGGTGTTCGCCTCGGTCGAGTCGGTGTCTCTGGATCGCCTCGGTCGAGATGAATCTCTGGGCAACCGAGGTGATCATAACTGAGTGTAGAATCTCTCAAAAACTGGTCCAAAGTAAATCTTTAATCCATGGATATGCTTCCTGAAGGATTCCTTTTTGCTCCTCAATGTAGCTTCAAATGACTCTTGACTCCTTTTGCTCCTTTTCGATGCAAAACGTACCATATTACCTGCAATTACAACGAAACTAGGTGTAGACCTCGATTCTCGCAAAGGTAGATGAAATGGTAGTAAAATCACATAATGTACATACAAACATGCAGATTATGAAAGATAAAACGTCCAAACAAACCCTAAAATATAGACTATAATTCATGCTATCAAGCTCGGACCACCGGTAATTCCTTAGTTTGTGTACCAACGATCATAAGTGTAGGTAATAAAGGTTTGTCCTTTATTGGGGTTTGAGTGTGCTTCCATCCCATCTTTGTGAGTTAGCCTGAGACTTACCCGGTAAAGGTTGATTCTATTCCCTTAGACTTAAGCTTAAAACAAGGATGCGAACCCGCAGTGTACGGGTCAATTGTAGTAAAAGCAAGAAAATTCCAGGGGTCGATCACAGGGACTTAGTGAAACAAAGTCCAATACGGTATGCTAGTGTTGATGCTAACCACAAGAGCAAGTATACAATCAAAGATGAATAAGATGTCAAATAAAGCAAACATGCAATTCTAGGGATTAAAGCATCTAGTTGTGGTTCCAACTCAAGATCTATAGATAAGCGGACAAAGCTGAGATTTTTGCCTGGGGAAGGTGTTTCTAAAGTGGAGTAGATCACCGGGTAAGTCTCACTACACACTAATCCCAAACCGTAACTCCTATTACCGGGTAAGTCTCAAGGAATTAAGATAAAGAACTATAACCTCAAACTAACACACCATCTAAGGGAATAGAATCAACCTTTACCGGGTAAGTCTCAGGCTAACTCACAAAGATGGGATGGAAGCACACTCAAACCCCAATAAAGGACAAGCCTTTATTACCTACACTTATGATCGTTGGTATACAAACTAAGGAATTACCGGGTAAGTCTCATCCTAAGCTTGCTTTGAACCAGAAAGGTATAATAAGAATAGGATTTGGCAAACTCTAACACATTAACTCTCAGTTAAGGATCGGATAAGCCACCTCGGTCAGCCAGTTTCCACCCCGGCCGAGATGTTCATCGACTGAACGAGATGCTTAGGGTTAAGGTTAAAGACTCGAACTTTCAGGATCCTACTGGATTAAGATTATTCTATCATTGTTTTTCCCACAACCTTCAGCCAATCACCCTAGAATCACACAAGGAAATTAGCCACTCATCATCATAATGAAAGTATTAAATATATGGGAAAAAGGTGAATATTTGAACAAAGAAGAATTTAATGAAAACACTTCAATAACTGAATCAAATATCACACAAAATCGTTCCTTGGATAATGATCCAACAAGACAAAACAACAAGGAAAGGAATTGAAGATAATCTTACAAAACCCTCCAAAAAGCTATAAAGCTATAGTCTTCAAATCTTCCTTCAACCTTCAAAAAGGTTCTTCGAATCTCCCAAATTGGAGTAGGATGCGGCTGCTGCGCTGATAGCGTGATGTTCTAACTGTAAGCGGATGTTTGCAGCCTCCAAGCATGATCGGATTTGTGGAAAATCCAATCCTTTTTATAGGAAAAATAACCCTCCAAAGATAATAAATCTTAAGAAGATATATTCCCATAAAAATAGGTAAAATATATGATTCTGCATATCTCCTTCCTTCCAGAAGCTCAGCCCAAAAATATAAGATCACTTTCCAATTTTAAAAGATCTCAGCCAAGAATAAAATATTCTCGCCGCGTCCTAGGTGTTCGCCTCGGTCGAGTCGGCGTCTCTGGATCGCCTCGGTCGAGATGAATCTCTGAGCAACCGAGGTGATCATAACTGAGTGTAGAATCTCTCAAAACTGGTCCAAAGTAAATCTTTAATCCATGGCTATGCTTCCTGAAGGATTCCTTTTTGCTCCTCAATGTAGCTCCAAATGACTCTTGACTCCTTTTGCTCCTTTTTGATGCAAAACGTACCATATTACCTGCAATTACAACGAAACTAGGTGTAGACCTCGATTCTCGCAAGGGTAGATGAAATGGTAGTAAAATCACATAATATACATACAAACATGCAGATTATGAAAGATAAAACGTCTAAACAAACCCCAAAATATAGACTATAATTCATGCTATCAAAATACCCCATACTTAGCCCTTGCTTGTCCCTAAGCAAGTTCCTCATATAGAAATCAAGATAGAATGGATTATAAGTCAAGAAAATCAATGAGAAGTCCTTCAAAAATATTTTTATGGTGTGCAACTATCATAGATCACTCTAAGAGAGTACTTCCTGGAAATTAAAAACTCAATATGATCAAAACATTTTATAAATATAGGAAAGTTGTTCATCTTTGCATAAAATCATAGAATGCATAATAAATCATAATTATCAAAATTAATCATGTATAATCCGATTTAAACCGCTAAGTCAATCAACAAGCTCAAGGTCTCAAGGGCTTCCCAAAAGAAAGGTCAAGAAACGTGTAGGGTAGGGATGCATGTAAGGTAATGTGGTGCTAGAATCCGGGAAAAGGATGAACTTCACTTTCACTTTGACTTGCAACATCTTCCACCAATAAGCTTTGCTTATTTCACACTTTTTTCTTTTTTACTTTACTTTTTGGGATGCATGGACAGAGGTGCACAATAACCGAAGCCTAGGAAATCCGCAATCATCAATTTCTTTGAGATGCGTCAAACCCTTGATGCACATACCATGACCCGTTAGGAATATCGCTCAATCCGACTTTGGCAAGACACAAACACCCGGCTATGTGAATGGTGCCGAGTTACTCATCTTCATGATTGACTTCCCCAAACCTATTATTGCTTTCTAACACTTTCACTTTCAGCCACTTCTCAACTTTTGACTTGCTTTCACCACTTCGCTTGCTTCCAAATTCCCGGATAGGTAAAGGGAGGCAATATGTATATGAGGGGCTAAGCATGATCAAGAAGAAGAAGAAGAAGAAGAATGAATTGCCTTGGTCTTTCCAAGAAGAACGTGAGAGAACTTATGCTGCGGTGTCAACCTTCAAATTCAACATAATTTGGATAAAAATAAAGTATTAAACATGCCAATAATTTCAAACAAAGCATTTAGCAACTTAAACATATCATAAAACATTTCAAACATATAAAGAATTTAAATCCAGTCGGTAAACAAGATCTTCACTGAGATCATATCCAGATAAGTAACACAAAAACCGTTTTCGAAAACTCTCAGTTAACCCACCTCGGTCGAGATGTTCTTGGGTCAACCGAGGTGAAACACCTCGTTTTGCCAGAACTGTCCCCGGCAACGGCGCCAAAAACTTGTTCGCTCCAAACGGTGTGTGCAAGCTTTAAATTTATAACCCTAGACTTAAGCTTAAAACAAGGATGCGAACCCGCAGTGTACGGGTCAATCGTAGTAAAAGCAAGAAAATTCCAGGGGTCGATCACAGGGACTTAGTGAAACAAAGTCCAATACGGTATGCTAGTGTTGATGCTGACCACAAGAGCAAGTAATACAATCAAAGATGAATAAGATGTCAAATAAAGCAAACATGCAATTCTAGGGATTAAAGCATCTAGTTGTGGTTCCAACTCAAGATCTATAGATAAGCGGACAAAGCTGAGATTTTTGCATGGGGAAGGTGTTTCTAAAGTGGAGTAGATCACCGGGTAAGTCTCACTACACACTAATCCCAAACCGTAACTCCTATTACCGGGTAAGTCTCAAGGAATTAAGATAAAGAACTATAACCTCAAACTAACACACCATCTAAGGGAATAGAATCAACCTTTACCGGGTAAGTCTCAGGCTAACTCACAAAGATGGGATGGAAGCACACTCAAACCCCAATAAAGGACAAGCCTTTATTACCTACACTTATGATCGTTAGTATACAAACTAAGGAATTACCGGGTAAGTCTCATCCTAAGCTTGCTTTGAACCAGAAAGGTATAATAAGAATAGGATTTGGCAAACTCTAACACATTAACTCCCAGTTAAGGATCGGATAAGCCACCTCGGTCAGCCAGTTTCCACCCCGGCCGAGATGTTCATCGACTGAACGAGATGCTTAGGGTTAAGGTTAAAGACTCGAACTTTCAGGATCCTACTGTGATTAAGATCATTCTATCATTGTTTTTCCCACAACCTTCAGCCAATCACCCTAGAATCACACAAGGAAATTAGCCACTCATCATCATAATGAAAGTATTAAATATATGGGAAGAAGGTGAATATTTGAACAAAGAAGAATTTAATGAAAACACTTCAATAACTGAATCAAATATCACACAAAATCGTTCCTTGGATAATAATCCAACAAGACAAGACAATCAAGGAAAGGAATTGAAGACAATCTTACAAAACCCTCCAAAAAGCTATAAAGCTATAGTCTTCAAATCTTCCTTCACCCTTCAAAAAGGTTCTTCAACAACTCCCAAATTGGAGTAGGATGCTGCGTGTCCTCAGCTGTAATCGGATTGTAAGCGGGCTTGCAGCCTCTAAGCATGATCGGATTTGTGGAAAATCCAACCCTTTTTATAGGAAAAATAAACCTCCAAAGATAAGAAATCTTAAGAAGATATATTCCCATAAAAATAGGTAAAATATATGATTCTGCATATCTCCTTCCTTCTAGAAGCTTAGCCCAAAAATATAAGATCACTTTCCAATTTTAAAAGATCTCAGCCAAGAATAAAATATTCTCGCCGCGTCCTAGGTGTTCGCCTCGGTCGAGTCGGTGTCTCTGGATCGCCTCGGTCGAGATGAATCTCTGGGCAACCGAGGTGATCATAACTGAGTGTAGAATCTCTCAAAACTGGTCCAAAGTAAATCTTTAATCCATGGCTATGCTTCCTGAAGGATTCCTTTTTGCTCCTCAATGTAGCTCCAAATGACTCTTGACTCCTTTTGCTCCTTTTTGATGCAATACGTACCATATTACCTGCAATTACAACGAAACTAGGTGTAGACCTCGATTCTCGCAAGGGTAGATGAAATGGTAGTAAAATCACATAATGTACATACAAACATGCAGATTATGAAAGATAAAACGTCTAAACAAACCCCAAAATATAGACTATAATTCATGCTATCAATAGGGTGCTTTCCTTGAGCTCCGTCACCTTCTTCATTAACTTCTCCAACCTAGATTCGAGAGAATCTTCAAGAGGTTGCTCATAAGTCTTTTTAGGGACATTAAGTTCATCCCACATTGCAAGTTCGTGTTGAATGGCCTCTTCTCTTTCCCATTCATTGTTGAACCAATAGAAGGAGTACTTCTCCTCCAAGTATTCATAATGATCTGCCCTAGCACTTTGTCTTGCTATCCAGGCTGGATCAAACATAGCCATCAGAAATCCTGAAAACTACAAAACTCATAGAAAGAGTAGTTAGTAGCAACAGGGGCAAGCGCCCCGAAAGCAAACCGTACCGGCTCGGTCTAGACCAAGTCCCCGGCAACGGCGCCAAAAACTTGTTCGCTCCAAACGGTGTGTGCAAGCTTTAAATTTATAACCCTAGACTTAAGCTTAAAACAAGGATGCGAACCCGCAGTGTACGGGTCAATCGTAGTAAAAGCAAGAAAATTCCAGGGGTCGATCACAGGGACTTAGTGAAACAAAGTCCAATACGGTATGCTAGTGTTAATGCTAACCACAAGAGCAAGTATACAATCAAAGATGAATAAGATGTCAAATAAAGCAAACATGCAATTCTAGGGATTAAAGCATCTAGTTGTGGTTCCAACTCAAGATCTATAGATAAGCGGACAAAGCTGAGATTTTTGCATGGGGAAGGTGTTTCTAAAGTGGAGTAGATCACCGGGTAAGTCTCACTACACACTAATCCCAAACCGTAACTCCTATTACCGGGTAAGTCTCAAGGAATTAAGATAAAGAACTATAACCTCAAACTAACACACCATCTAAGGGAATAGAATCAACCTTTACCGGGTAAGTCTCAGGCTAACTCACAAAGATGGGATGGAAGCACACTCAAACCCCAATAAAGGACAAGCCTTTATTACCTACACTTATGATCGTTGGTATACAAACTAAGGAATTACCGGGTAAGTCTCATCCTAAGCTTGCTTTGAACCAGAAAGGTATAATAAGAATAGGATTTGGCAAACTCTAACACATTAACTCTCAGTTACGGATCAAATAAGTCACCTCGGTCAGCCAGTTTCCACCCCGGCCGAGATGTTCATCGACTGAACGAGATGCTTAGGGTTAAGGTTAAAGACTCGAACTTTCAGGATCCTACTGTGATTAAGATCATTCTATCATTGTTTTTCCCACAACCTTCAGCCAATCACCCTAGAATCACACAAGGAAATTAGCCACTCATCATCATAATGAAAGTATTAAATATATGGGAAGAAGGTGAATATTTGAACAAAGAAGAATTTAATGAAAACACTTCAATAACTGAATCAAATATCACACAAAATCGTTCCTTGGATAATAATCCAACAAGACAAGACAATCAAGGAAAGGAATTGAAGACAATCTTACAAAACCCTCCAAAAAGCTATAAAGCTATAGTTTTCAATCTTCCTTCAACCTTCAAAAAGGTTCTTCGAATCTCCCAAATTGGAGTAGGATGCGGCTGCTGCGCTGATAGCGTGATGTTCTAACTGTAAGCGGATTGTAAGCGGGCTTGCAGCCTCTAAGCATGATCGGATTTGTGGAAAATCCAACCCTTTTTATAGGAAAAATAAACCTCCAAAGATAATAAATCTTAAGAAGATATATTCCCATAAAAATAGGTAAAATATATGATTCTGCATATCTCCTTCCTTCCAGAAGCTCAGCCCAAAAATATAAGATCACTTTCCAATTTTAAAAGATCTCAGCCAAGAATAAAATATTCTCGCCGCGTCCTAGGTGTTCGCCTCGGTCGAGTCGGTGTCTCTGGATCGCCTCGGTCGAGATGAATCTCTGGGCAACCGAGGTGATCATAACTGAGTGTAGAATCTCTCAAAACTGGTCCAAAGTAAATCTTTAATCATGGCTATGCTTCCTGAAGGATTCCTTTTTGCTCCTCAATGTAGCTCCAAATGACTCTTGACTCCTTTTGCTCCTTTTCGATGCAAAACGTACCATATTACCTGCAATTACAACGAAACTAGGTGTAGACCTCGATTCTCGCAAAGGTAGATGAAATGGTAGTAAAATCACATAATGTACATACAAACATGCAGATTATGAAAGATAAAACGTCCAAACAAACCCCAAAATATAGACTATAATTCATGCTATCACGACAACTAGAATCACTAGAATCATCACTCAATCAACAACTTCAAAGCCTACATGATTTAAGATTCGGCACTAGTCTCAAGAGCTTGGTTAATTAGGAAATTGTCTATTCATTTATGCAACTCTTCCTTTCTATATATAGATAAATATAATATTTGTAGAATTATATCTAACCAAGTTACAAAACTGTAAATTGACTTTTTATATGGCAAGGCTTTAGTGGAGCAACAAAGATTTATCGATGTGGGATTGGTTGGAGAGTGAAGTTGATATTTATCGATGTGGGTATTTTTGTAAAGATTAAAAAAACATCGAAAATAGAACTTATACATCTAGTCCCGTTATATACAACATTGGGAGTTCCAATCACCATAGATGGTTATTTCGTATAAATGGTTATTTCGTAAGCTTTTTCATTATACTTTCTAAATAAAAGTGTAGAACAACTTGTCATGTTATTTGGACGATTATTGATATTGAACGATAAATTAGGCGAGTCAAATGACGAGGTAGGGAAAAAAATGTGTACACTTATAAAACTATTACATGATCATCGTTTCAATGCCATAGTGATGTGAGCCCACCGGACTTAAGCAACGAGACTAATGTGACAGCACCAAGACCAACACCACCTCTCGCTCGAGCTAGAGCCCGCATGCTAGGCCGAACCACTTTGACCTACCACCCTTTCGGAGCTCCGACATTTGAGGACGTCCATGACTATCACTTAGTGAACATACTTGAGGCATTTGAGGATGCCGGATCACTTTAAACCTTAGATGTAACCTTTTTTTTATTTTATGTGTTCATGATTGTTTTTATTTCAAGGGTTTAAAACAACATTTAGTTGGAATTCTTTAAGCCACGTTTTTGACCCTTGGAGCTCTAATTGGTCGGCCATATTTATAGTTTTTAGGCCATTTATTGCTTGAAGTTGTTGGTTGAAAGACCCTAGGTTTGCCTTTATTCAATATCACAACTCTTCTACTTGTATGCTTTTATTGTGGGGAGTTGGTGCTGAATTTTCAGCCCATATAAGGCCTTCTCCCACACACGTTTTAATCAGATTATGAAGTGAGTTAATCAAAAGTTGTGTTTTCACTTCGAGAAAAACAAACCTAGAGACTAAGGTGAGAGGCCAAAGTTTCGAAACCCATAAGGTGAGAGGCCGAGTGGTGGCCTTACGGTGCGAGGCTAGGAGGACAAAGGAGATCCAATTTCCGAAGTGAGATTCCGAGGAAAGAAGATCTCGAGCCAAGGAGATCCAAGGTGCGAGGCTGAACGATTCCTTGCTTGGCATATCCATATAAATCGAAAATACACAAAAGAAGTCGTCGGAGGAACAACACTGGCGGATCCTTGCGTTCAACTGACGAAGAGCGCATCAAGTGGTATCAGAGCCCAACGGTACGAGTTCCTCAAGCTTTCGGGGTACGAATTGCTTATCTAAACTTGTTTTTAGTTTTTACAATTTTGAGTAGTTCCCCAAAATTTTGGTGCTTACAAGCTTTCTTCTTGTGAGTCTTTAGAGAGATCTTGTTGACCTTTTTATTCAAAAAAAAAAACGAAAAAGCATATTTTATATCATCAAGTAAAGTAAAAAAAAACGACAACAAAAGAAAAGAAAAGCAAAAGAAAAGAAAAGAAAAAAAAAAGTTGTTTTAGTGTTCTAGCCATCCAAAACACAACCCGCACGTTTTGGGGAAAACGCTTGTTATTGCTTTGACTAACTACTTGTTAGGGACTAAGTAAATACTCGTCGGAAGGCTCGTATTTGTTGTTGTTTGTGTTGCCCTTTGTGTTTGCTTTTCTGAAGTTATATTGCATCTTGACGTACCTTGCTTATCTTGTGAACTATCTTGAAATCTTGCGGAATTTTGTTACCAAGTGAAATATTTGAGTGGAGGGCATTGCCTAGTGCATTGGAAAAGGTGAGTGAGAGCTTTGCCTCGAAGCAAAGGAAAAGGGGAGTTGTGTGAACCCAAACACTATCAAACACGTGAGTGAGTGTGAGGAGAAATACACTTGAAAGAGGAGAGAGAGAGAACGTTTTTGTTGCTAACCTTTTGCCTTCTAATTTGTTTTGTGTGATAGACGAAGAGACTAGAGAAGGTGAAAAACGACCGGTTTTGCGGTTTTTAGCCATCTGACACCGTTTCAGTCACGAAATCAGCATTTTTTTGTACTTTCGGTTTGCCTTTGAACACTTTGTTTTGTTATACCTTTAGACACACGGTTTTGTTTGTTTCTTTGCTTGTTTTGTAGTCCAAAAAAACAGAATGGCATCCGTCAATGGTAATGGGATCAACCAAGCCGACCCACGTATTGACCGCCTTGAAGCCCAACTAGCGGAGCTTTTAAGGAGACTACCTCCCGTCCCACCGGAACAAAGTCAAGGAGGAAGTAACCAGGGACCACCTCGTAGAGGCCAGGATAGGAGTGTGAGTGAGCAGAAACCAAGATAGACGCCGAGATAGAGACCGAAACAGAAACCGGGACCATAGTCAAGCTTCTCGACACGATGACTCGGATGATGAAGAAAATCGTGGTCACCACAATAGGAGGCGTTAACATGGATCAAAAGTGGATGTTCCCAACTTCACCGGAACTGCAGAAGTTGAGACCTACATTGAGTGGGAGACTAAGGTTGAACAAGTCTTCCGTTATTATGATTTTAACGAGTATGAAAAGATTGAAGCTGCTACTATTCATTTTGTTGATTTTGCTCTAACGTGGTGGCAGGAAGAATTGGAATATGTGGAGGCACATCAACAGCCACGCATCAACACCTGGTTTGAACTCCGTAGAAGGATGCGTGCTCGGTTCATACCTTCGGACTACAAGCAACAATTGTTGCTCAAACTTGAAAGGCTACGTCAAGGTAACCGAACTCCAGACGAGTACCACAAAGAGTTGAGAACTCTCCTTCAGAGATCGGGAACCCAATAACCCAACGACTATATCCTAGCCAAGTTCCTATCTAGGCTTAACCCCGATGTGTCCGAAATAGTTGAACAACTCCGACACACAAACCTAATTGATGCCCTTCACCATGCTACCCACGCCTATAATGTCATCAAAAAATGTAAGGCATCCGGATCAACAAGAAGAGGGACAAGTCATGAATCCATTGAACCCTCTCGAAATAATCGTCCTACCCACACAACCGGTTCATCCCCAACAGTAGCTCCCAAGGCCACCTCCACCCCTAACCCTAGTATCCCACCAACTCCATAAACGAGCCGGAATAGGGAAGTGAAGTGCTACAAGTGTTATAAGCATGTTCATTATGTCCGGGAGTGCCCTAATCCCCGTAAGGTTTTATTGAATGCATTTGGGGAAGAGGTCACCGAGAATTATGAATCCAAAGATGACTATGAAAAAGTAGCTCCAATCATAGATGGTGTTGAAGTTGAAGCTCGTGCTCCTGTGGGAGATTTCTGCCTTGTCACAAAAAAGGCCCTACAAGCAAGCGAACTCGTTCCCGACGTCTCACAAAGGGAGAATCTCTTTAACACTCGTTGTTTAATTTCGGGACAATTGTTTACTGTTATTATTGATAGTGGGTCTTGCTGTAACATTGTTAGTCAGGAGGTCGTTGCACACCTAGGACTCAAAACGAAGGCGCACTCACAACCTTATTCGCTCCAGTGGCTCAACACCAACGCTCCCCTTCAAGTCAAGGAGCAATGTTTTGTTCACTTTGCCATCAGACCATACCAAGACGACGTTGTTTGTGACGTGCTTCCAATCACAGCTTGTCATCTCTTACTTGGGAGACCATGGCAGTTTGACCGAAGGGTGTTTCATGATGGTTACACCAACATATACTTCTTCGCCATGGCCGGGAAGAAAGTAAAACTCATGCCTCTCAGCCCATCCGAGATCATGGAAGACCACATGTGTAGAGAATGGAAAAGGTTGGAGAAAGTTGAGGCCGCAAGGACAAAGGGAAAGACTAAGATGGTTCTTGAAACAACATCCGACCCCAAGACCCTACTCACCGCACAGCTACACAATGCTCGTCGAGCCCTACAAAGGGGGGGATATTTGCTTCCTTCTTGTTTGTGTAACAACTTTATCTACTATGGAAGCTAATGATTTGTCTTTGCCTTCTTGTATTTCAGGACTACTTGAGGAGTTCAAGGAGATTATGCCCGAAGAGATTTCCCCGGGACTACCCCCTATCCGAGGCATAGAACATCAAATTGACTTCATACCCGGATCCACCATCCCAAATCGGCCTGCATATCGAGCTAATCCGGTGGAAACAAAGGAGCTACAAGCTCAAGTGGAGGATCTTTTGAGTAAGGGATACATTCGGGAGAGCTTGAGTCCATGTGCCGTTCCTGTGCTATTGGTACCCAAGAAAGATGGGAGTTGGAGGATGTGCGTCGACTGCCGTGACATCAACCAAATCACTGCAAAGGTACCGACATCCTATTCCTCGTCTTGATGATATGTTAGATGAACTTCACGGTGCTACTCTTTACTCTAAAATAGACCTTAGAAGTGGATATCATCAGATTATGATGCATAAGGGGGATGAATGGAAAACTGCTTTCAAAACTAAGTATGGATTATATGAGTGGCTTGTAATGCCTTTTGGATTAACGAATGCACCTAGTACGTTTATGCGCCTAATGAACCATGTCCTACGTGATTTCTTAGGTAAATTTGTTGTGGTATATTTTGATGACATCTTAGTTTATAGTCGGACGTTGGATGAGCATGTTGAACATTTGAGAAGTGTATTTCTCGTGCTTAAAGAGCAACATTTGTTTGTAAACTTTAAGAAATGCCATTTTTGCTCAGAATCTGTGGTTTTTTTGTGTTTTGTGGTAGGAAAGGAAGGCTTGCGTGTGGACGAAGAGAAGACCAAGGCAATATCAGAATGGCCCCGTCCGACAACGGTCCCTCACATACGGGGTTTCCTTGGACTTGCCGGGTTCTATAGGATGTTCGTTCGGGACTTTAGCACCATTGCCGCTCCCCTCACTGAGTTGACCAAGAAGGGCGTGCGATTTGAGTGGGGATCCGCTCAAGAGGAGTCCTTTATGATACTTAGAGAGCGGCTGACCCATGCCCCCGTTCTTGCACTTCCGGACTTCTTGAAAACTTTCGAGATAGAGTGTGACGCTTCGGGAATCTGGATTAGAGGAGTTTTGATGCAGGAGGGACGCCCCGTGGCATACTTTAGCGAGAAACTGGGAGGAGCCGCCTTGAACTACCCTACATACGACAAGGAGTTATATGCCTTGGTTCGGGTCCTCCAGGTTTGGGAGCACTATCTTCTACCTCGTGAATTCGATATACATTCTGATCACGAGTCGTTGAAGTATTTGAGAGGACAAGCCAAGTTGAACAAACGCCATGCACGATGGGTGGAATATATTGAGGCTTTTCCATATATTGTGCGCTACAAGAAGGGAAAGGACAACATCGTAGCTGATGCGTTATCTCGTAGGTACTCACTTCTATCTTCCTTAGATGCATGCGTTTTGGGTTTTGGACTGATTCGTGATTTATATGCTCTTGATGTGGACTTTCGAGACATTTTTGCGCTTTGTTTGCGCTCTTGTAGTGACTCTCATGCTAGTAGTTATTACATTCATGATGGATATTTATTTAGAGCTTCTAGATTATGTTTGCCTACTTGTTCTTTGAGAACTTTGATTGTTTTAGAGGCCCATGGCGGGGGATTGATGGGTCATTTTGGGGTTACTAAGTCTTTAGACATATTGAGGGAACACTTTTATTGGCCTAAGATGAGAAGTGATGTAGAGAGATGTTGTGCTAGTTGTGTACCTTGTCGTAAGGCAAAGTCTAAGGCTAACCCCCATGGATTATATTTACCCTTGCCTATTGCTAGCTCTCCTTGGGAAGACATTTCCATGGATTTTGTCCTAGGATTACCTCGTTCTAGGAGAGGACATCATTCCATTTTTGTGGTTGTTGATAGGTTTTCTAAGATGGTGCATTTTATTGCTTGTAGTAAATCTGATGATGCGTCAAATGTGGCTTACCTTTTCTTTGAGCATATTGTTAAGCTGCATGGAATACCTAGGTCAAATGTGTCGGATCGAGACTCTAAGTTCCTTAGTTATTTTTGGAAGACACTTTGGGCCAAGATGGGGACAAAGTTGTGTTTTCGACTTCTTGTCATCCCCAAACGGATGGAAAAACTGAGGTAGTAAACCGGACTCTTGGCACTTTGCTTCGTACTATGATGGATACTAACTTGTGCAGGTGAGAGGATTGTTTGCCCTTTGTGGAGTTTGCATATAACCGGGCTATTCATTCGGCGACCAAGAAGTCCCCTTTTGAAATTGTTTATGACAAGAATCCTCTTACTCTGCTAGATTTGACTCCTCAACCGGCTCCGTAACCCGTTGATGTGGATGGGCAATCTAGAGCTGAGTTTGTGAAAGGTTTGCATGAGCGGGTCCGAACCCAGTTAAAAAACGTACCGAGCAATATGTCAACCAAGCCAACAGAGGGCGCTGGGAAATGCTCTTCATGGAGGGAGACCTCGTGTGGGTCCATTTGAGGAAGGATCGCTTTCCTTCTATTCGGCAATCTAAGCTCAACCCACGAGCAGATGGTCCTTTTCGGGTCCTCGAGAAGATTAACGATAACGCATATCGCATTGAGCTTCCCACTAAGTATGGTGTCCATAATGTGTTTAATGTTTCTGATTTGTCTCCTTTTTATGTAGGTGATGAGGTCGAGGATGCGGAGAACGAGTTGGCGGATTCAGGGTCGAATCCTTTCCAAGAAGGAGGGGATGATGTGAGCCCACCGGACTTAAGCAACGAGACTAATGTGACAACACCAAGATCAACACCACCTCTCACTCGAGCTAGAGCCCGCATGCTAGGCCGAACCACTTTGACTTACCACCCTTTCGGAGCTCCGACATTTGAGGACGTCCATGACTATCACTTAGTGAACATACTTGAGGCAATTGAGGATGCCGGATCACTTTAAACCTTAGATGTAACCTTTTTTTTATTTTATGTGTTCATGTTTGTTTTTATTTCAAGGGTTTAAAACAACATTTAGTTGGGATTTTTTCAGCCACGTTTTTTACCCTTGGAGCTCTAATTGGTCGGCCATATTTATGGTTTTTAGGTCATTTATTGCTTGAAGTTGTTGGATGAAAGACCCTAGGTTTGCCTTTATTCAATATCACAACTCTTGAACTACTTGTATGCTTTTATTGTGGGAAGTTGGTGGTGAATTTTCAGCTCATATAAGGCCTTCTCCCACACATGTTTTAATCACATTATGAAGTTGAGTCAATCAAAAGTTGTGTTTTCACTTTGAGAAAAACAAACCTAGAGACTAAGGTGAGAGGCCAAAGTTTCGAAACCCATAAGGTGAGAGGCCGAGTGGTGTCCTTACGGTGCGAGGCTAGGAGGACAAAGGAGATCCAATTTCCGAAGTGAGATTCCGAGGAAAGAAGATCTCGAGCCAAGGAGATCCAAAGTGCGAGACTGGACGATTCCTTGCTTGGCATATCCATATAAATCGAAAATACACAAAAGAAGTCGTCGGAGGAACAACACCGGCGGATCCTTGCGTTCAACTGACGAAGAGCGCATCACATAGTATAAACTATTTTACATGTAATGCTATGTTAAATATGGGGTATTGTCTTCACAAGTTTCGGGAAAAGATTAATTCATAGAAAATAAAAGTATTCATCAACCCAAAAAGTTTATGAATACGGGTAACAAAAAGTCTATGCACAGGGTGCCAAAACATGAAGTGTAAGGCGCAAATTTATTAGGGTTAATTTGGTTAATAGTCTTCTTGAAGACTATTCGCTTCGCTTCCAAATGGCTACCTCGCAGAAACTGATCCACATAGTTGAAGAAGCGCAACCATCATCTTTAACCTCCAACAACGGAGTCTTCAAGCTCGGATTCATCACCCTACTTGACTCAACCAACCGATACGTCAGAATCTGGTATGATGAAGGATCGCAATATATCATCTCGGTAGATAATACAAACTCCCCCTTAACCGACTCTTGTGGTACACTTCAAATTTCCTTCAATTCTTCAGGTTTATCAGATGCAAGTTTGATTCCCATTAACTTATTCAATTTCCATTGATAAATCTTCTATCATCTAAAATCTGAATCACTTGATCAGATGCACATCCCTTTTTCGGTGTATGCCCATCAACTGTTTGCGAAAAGTCTCATGAGAAGTAAAAACCAAAAGAGCTTACTAGTTACCATGAAGGCAAGAGCGGTTGGGTATTTGGATATTGAAGGATACCCATTTGTTAATGTACTAAGCAATTTCGTTTGGATATTTGGATATGTTTTCTTCTCTTAACCTTGGTTATGGGTCCTCTTCAGGGAAAAATACTCAAAGACTTGTGAGGGTGAAAGTGTAATGGACATTGATAAAACAACTTGCATAGTTTGGAAGAATATATGTCAAGGGAGGTTAGTGTACTAATATTGGTCTTAAATTTGAAAGTTTCAGTTTCATTGCTTTGCCTTACATATCTCATTCATAATCTCTGTCGTTCTACTTTCTGCACATTTTGATTTCGGTTTCTTTTCTCGTCCTCACAGAAAAGAAGGGAGAGAATCAATGAGAGGCTAAGAATCCTACGGACTCTTGTTCCTAATGGAATAAAGGTTGACATTAGTACAATGCTTGAAGAGGCGGTCAATTATGTTAAGTTTTTGCAACTCCAAATCAAGGTATATATATATATATATATATATATATATATATATATATATATATATATAAATTCAATCTTGAACTCATATTTACCTAAAATACTTTTAGCGGGCCGGGCCGGGCCTAGTGGATGAAGATGCTAAGGTTCATCCCGTCCCGAATATTATTAGTTGGACGATATTGCTACTTTTTAAGGTAGCAATACCCGTGCATGGTACGGGTATTGCTACCGTGAACGAGACAGTCCTAGTGAGATGAAAAAATTAAAGTTCATCCCGTCCGGAATATTTATTAGCGGGACGGGATTGATATTTTTAATGAAATTCCGTCGTGATTGGAAAAAGGGTCAAAATGGGGACAAAATCAGAATTTGTTGTCGCCCCTATTTATATGTATTAAATAATACCCGTGCACGAAACGGGTCCTAAACTAGTTTTACAATTAAATGATATATTTCCAGTTTTAGTGACTAAATTGCACTGTCTTTCAATTAATGGATGTAAAAGTCGCAACATATAGAAAAAGGAAAAATCGCATCATAACTTTCACTCTAACTACGAAATAAAAATTAGAATTTTCACTTTCTAAGTTTTCTTATGTTAACTTTGTGATTCATGTTTGTATAGGATAGATTACACAAGTGCACGCAATAGAATTGACTTGTAATAACTCCTAGGTCTAGTTGTAGCTGACTAGTGTAGTACTCGTTGCCGGTTCATTGGACCCATGTGACTTGGACTCATTAGGAAGCTGTGGCATGTGTTGTTTCCTTATCCCTGATATGTGGTGGTGGCCTTGTTGCATGAGATGTTGTCTTCTGGGCAACAACTTGTGTTATGTGATTGGACCGGGTTCGAGTTGTGATGTTTATCTTCAGAAGTTTGGCTTGGTTCGGAACCACCTAAATGAAACGATGCGTTTGGGTTCTTGAGAGGAGGCATATAAGCAGCACTCTACCTCTCCTAACCCTAAGGCGAGTTTTGCAGCCCTTGCCGCTGAGAGAAGAAAAGAGAGAGAGCTCTTCTGAGTGAAAGAGAGAGATTGATTGAAGAAAAGATCGGAGGTGGTTCGCTAGGGTTTGAGATGTTCATCCTCACCTACACCTCTCCAGAAGAAGATCTTCCAATTGAAGATTGCAAAGCTTGAACAGAAAGCTTTGCTTAGCCTCACAGGGGCTATTTCTATACCTTGTTCTTCGTATCTCCCTTGTTCTTGCTTATTACTAGATATAGGGTTTTTACTTGTTGATCTTGCGTGCATCTTTGTAATCGAACCTATATTGTAATCGTCTTGAATGCCTAGTGAAAACCGGGATCGGACCTCCCCTCTTGAGGTTCCGCAGATGTAGGGTTTTAACACCTGCGTAATCAACTTGTGTGTCGATCTTTCTTTTGATGTATAATTGTATGATCACATAATAATTCTACAGATTGGTATCAGAGCTTTTGTAATATTCTTTTTCTTTGAAAAATCGATTCGTGTTTTTTGTTATGTGTATCTGATCTTGTCTTCCGCTGTATTGTATTTCTTTGTGTTGAAAGATCTGGTTTTACACTTGTTTGCTTCTTGGTCTCCTAGACCCCTTTGTGTGTGAGATCTGCCTGTTTTTTTTATTTCCCTATTTGTATAGATACTAACCTGCTTTGTTTGTGGTTTTGTACAGGGTGAAATATGACAGACTCCACAATAAGGATGAAGCCATTCGATTGGAGTGGTGACTTTACCATGTGGCAGGTGAAGATGAGAGTTATTCTCACCAAAGAAAAATGCCTCAAAGCCATCACAGGAGACTACCTAGCCATGACGTCCGAAGAAAAGAAAAAGGAGATGAGTGAGCAGGCCCATGTTGAGATCATGATTTGGTTAACTGACGACGTGGCTCGTCAGGTTGTAAGTTACACCTCTGCTACGTCTCTTTGGGATGCCCTAGAAAAATTATACTTAAAAAAATCTTTACCTTCTAGGATCTCTTTACTGCATAGACTCTTTACCTTCAAAATGGACACTAACCTGACACTTAATGAAAATTTAGATAGATTCTTGAAAATGAATCAGGACTTGGCTTGATGTGATGATGAAATAAAAGAAACCCACCTTGTTGTCTTGTTATTAAGGTCTTTACCTGCTCAGTTTGATACTTTAAGAGATGTCATTTAGTATAACTCAGATAATATTACTCAAGAAAAGATAATAGAGGCCATAACTGAAAAGAATGATACCTTAAAAGTTTTTAAAAGTAAAACTGAAAAGAAATCAAATGTTAAACCTGATGTTCTTATGGCTAAAGGAAACCCTAAACATTTTAAAAACAAGAAGAAGGAAAAATATGAAAAAGATAAATCTGGATCTTCTGACTTTGACAAAAATAACAAGAAATGTTATTATTGTGAGAAACCTGGACATTATGCAAATGAATGTAGGAAGAAAAAGAGAGATGATGCTAAGAATAATAAAAACCTTGATGGAAAGGTGTCTCTATTTGAAAACATTCAAATTGAATATCCTTGTGAATTGCTTATGTGTGCTGAGCATGATTCCTTAAATTCTAATGTGTGGATTTTGGACTCTGGTTGTACCATGCATGCTTCATTTGATAAATCCTTATTTAGCTCTCTGCATGAATTTGATGGTGGAGAAGTTATGTTAGGGGATAATACTGTCTTGGCTATTAGAGGGGTAGGAAATGTACCTATATGCATGTTTGATGGAAAAATTAGAGTTCTCCAGAATGTTAGATGGGTTCCACAACTTGGAAGGAATTTAATTAGTGAATCTGCCTTAGATGACCTAAACTGTCAAATTAATACTAGTAATGGGATAAGGGAAGTTATAAGAAATGGAACTACTCTTATAAAAAGCATAAAAAAGGGTGGGTTATATCAGGTTATCACTGCACCTAATTTGATCCTTACCACTACTAATACTAAAATGACCTTAAGTCACACTAAAATCTGGCACAATAGACTTAGACATATTGGAAATACTGGCCTTAAAAATCTGTACAAACAAGGTATGTTAGACAAAGAACCTGTAGATATTGTTCTTTGTGAAAACTGCATCTTAGGTAAAAAGAATAAACACACCTATAATAACCCATCCTATAAAGCTCAAAAACCTTTAGAATATGTGCACTCTGACCTATGGGGACCTGCACAGGTTGACACCATAGGAGGAAAGAGATATTTTATCTCTTTCATAGATCATCATTCTAGGAAAGTTTAGACTTATCTCCTTAAAACAAAAATGAAGCTTTTGAGTACTTTAAAGAATGGAAACAAGCTGTAGAAAAACAAACTGGCTATACTTTAAAATGCCTTAGAACAGATAATGGGCTTGAATTTTGCAACTCTGAGTTTAACAATTACTGCAAAAACCAAGGAATTAAAAGACACCTTATTGTACCTGGAACTCCACAACAAAATAGAACAGCAGAAAGAATGAATAGAACCCTTCTTGAAAAGACTAGATGTATGCTCATTAGTTCAGGGATGAAACACTCTATGTGGGGGAAAGCCATAGTGACTGCTACCTACCTCATAAATAGATCCCCTTCCTCAGTTATAGACTTTAAAACTCCTCAGGAAATATGGACTGGTAAGAAACCAAACTTAACTCACTTAAAACCTTTTGGTTGTACTGCTTACTCCTAGATTTCTCTAGGAAAGTTAAATCCTAGAGCCTTAAAAGTTGTTATGCTAGGGTATCCAGAAGGTGTTAAAGGATACAAACTCCTCCTAATACAACCCCATGAATATAAAGTCATCAACTCTAGAAGTGTAACCTTTAATAAAGAAGAATTTCATTTTAAATCTAAAACTGATAATGCTGTAACCCATAGTCCTGAGAAAAATGATGGTATAGATATTCCTAGCACGTCCAAAACTTTCTATGATCATAATGAACAACCTCACGTAAATCAAAATGATGAAGAAGAGTTTGATATAGAACATTATCAAACTGAAAGCTCCAGTAATGCTAACACCCCTCAATTAGACATTAATGAGGATGAAAATAATAATGATGATAATACTCAACAATTAGGGGAGGAAAATAATGAGGAAAGTATTGAAACTCCTAATAAAAACCTCACAAACCTTGAATCTGGTAATGGCTGTGACCATGGGGATCCGGACGACTCGGGTATAAGTGCTGATAATGAGGAGGGAATTTCAAACCAACTCTAGTTAAATGATAGACATGAAGACCTGAGTCGTTTGGATTCTCATGGTCACTACCAGTTAACTAGGGACAGGGCCCCAAGACTGAAAATTCCTAATAAAAAATATGCTAATAATGTTGAGTATATCATGTTAACTGATGAGGTGAATATTGTTGATTATGCCTTCTTGACAGTTGATGTGATAGATAATTTCTACACCTCTGACACATATGAACAAGCTATAAAATATCCTAATGCTAAACACTGGAACCAAGCTATGAATGATGAGATTGAATCCATGAATTCTAATAATACTTGGACCCTGATACCTAGGCCAGAAAATGTGAAACTAGTTCAATGTAGGTGGTTGTACAAACTAAAAGAAGGTATAAAACATAGTGATCCTCCTAGGTACAAAGCCAGGCTGGTTGCCAAAGGCTTTACCCAAAGAGAGGGTATAGATACACAAACATCTTTGCTCCTGTAGTATGGCTACTGTGTATGACTGGGACATTGAACAAATGGATGTTAAAACTGCTTTCTTGCACGGTGATCTGAATGAAACCATTTACATGAGTCAACCTAAAGGCTTTGTTAATAAAAATAAATCTGAGCATGTTTGTTTGCTTAAGAAATTTCTGTATGGTTTAAAACAATCACCTAGACAATGGAACATTAAGTTTGACATTTGTATGAAGAATTTGGGCTTCATGAGAAGCAAATATGATTATTGCTTGTATTTTGAGAATCTTTCTACTCCAAATTCTCTTGATATTCTCTTATATGTGGATGACATTCTGATCATGTGTAAATCTAAAGTCATCATTAGTAATGTACAAAGAGACCTTAAAATGCATTTTGATATGAAAGATCTTGGTGTTGCACAGAAAATACTTGGTATACAGATCATAAGAAATAGGGTTAAAAAGAAAATGTGGCTTTCTCAACTTGACTATATACAGAAAGTTCTGGATAAGTTTAATATGGAAAATTCCAAACCTACACCTATGCCCTTAGGAGGGCACTTAGATCTGACCAAGAAGCATTGTCCTGATTCTCCCAGTGAGTTGAAAAAGATGTCTAATATCCCTTATGATGTGGTTGTTGGTTATGTGATGTATGTTATGTTGTGCACTAGACCTGACCTATCTTTTGCTATAAGTGTTCTAAGTAGGTTCATGTCTAACCCTGGATTAGAACACTAGACTGCCATGAAATATTGCTTAAGATATCTAGTTGGAACTAAAAAGTTGAGTCTGTATTTTGCTGAACATTCTGTGAATCATGATGTTATTGGCTTTGTAGATTCGGATTATGCTAGTAATAAGGACACTAGAAAGTCTACTACGGCTTACTGCTACACTTGGACTAATAACTGTGTTTCATGAAAGTCACAACAACAATCTATTGTAGCTTTATCATCCACTGAAGCTGAATACATAGCTGCAGTTGAAGCATCAAAAGAAGCCATTTGGTTAAAGGGATTGATTACTGAAATACAACATAAAACATGTATTCCTGTTTTGAACATTGATAGCCAAAGTGCTCTGTATCTTTGTAAAGATCCTGTATATCATGAAATGTCTAAACACATTGATGTTAGATATCATTTTGTTAGGTATGAGATAGAAAAGAAGCACTTTGAGGTTAAGAAAATTAGAGGAGACATAAACCTTGTTGATTTTGGTACAAAAATTGTCCATGCTGACAAATTTATCTTTTGCAGGAACTCCCTTCACTTATGAGATGTTTCCTAAAGATAATGAGCATTGAACTGATGATGGACGGGAGTGCCTCCCTAATTCACTACTGGTGATCGAGACGATGTGTTAACATGAATCAAGAGGGCAATTGTTAACTTTGTGATTCATGTTTGTATAGGATAGATTACACAAGTGCACGCAATAATATTGACTTGTAATAGCTCCTAGGTCTAGTTGTAGCTGACTAGTGTAGTACTCGTTGCCGGTTCATTGGACCCAGGTGACTTGGACTCATTAGGAAGCTGTGGCATGTGTTGTTTCCTTATCCTTGATATGTGGTGGTGGCCTTGTTGCATGAGATATTGTCTTCTGGGCAACAGCTTGTGTTATGTGATTGAACCGGGTTCGAGTTGTGATGTTTATCTTCAGAAGTTTGGCTTGGTTCGGAACCGCCTAAATGAAACGATGCGTTTGGGTTCTAGAGAGGAGGTATATAAGCAGCACTTTACCTCTCCTAACCCTACGGTGAGTTTTGCAGCCCTTGCCGCTGAGAGAAGAAAAGAGAGAGAGCTCTTCTGAGTGAAAGAGAGAGAGTGATTGAAGAAAAGATCGGAGGTGGTTCGCTAGGGTTTGAGATGTTCATCCTCACCTACACCTCTACAGAAGAAGATCTTCCAATTGAAGATTGCAAAGCTTGAACATAAAGCTTTGCTTAGCCTCACAGGGGCTATTTCTATACCTTGTTCTTCGTATCTCCCTTGTTCTTGCTTATTACTAGATATAGGGTTTTTACTTGTTGATCTTGCGTGCATCTTTGTAATCGAACCTATATTGTAATCGTCTTGAATGCCTAGTGAAAACCGGGATCGGACCTCCCCTCTTGAGGTTCCGCAGATGTAGGGTTTTAACACCTGAACTGCGTAAGCAACTTGTGTGTCGATCTTTCTTTTGATGTATAATTGTATGATCACATAATAATTCTACATCTTATATTCTTGTCATATACCCTTTATGCTCTTATCGTTTGCTCAATCAATTTTTAAATTAAAATTAAGGGCTGAAATTTTGGTCAAATTCAACGTTTGAGGATTGAAATAAGTTTACATCGAACGATCTACGTATTTGAAATGTAGTTTTCAAAAAATTGATCAAAATTTACGTTAAGGTCGATGTTTACGAAGGTGTTGTAGCGTGAAGTGTGTAAAGGCTCGACGATATTAAGTTATATCCTTGTTGGTAACACACGTGATACGATACTATCTATTAGGGGTGTTCAAAAAAATCCGATTCGTCAATAATCCGACTCGTGCATATTCGACTTTTCATTGATCCGACGGAAATATATTTATATCTGCTCTGACCCGCCTAAATTTTCGGACTTGAGGATCTAACCTCTACTAGTCATAACTTTCACTCTAACCCTGAAATAAAAATTAGAATTTTCATTTTCTAATTTTTCTTATATTCTCTTCGTATGCCCTTTATGCTCTCAAATTTTTTCAAACAATTTTTAAAGTAAACTTAAGGGCTGAAATTTTGATCAAATTCAACGTTTGAGGTAAATGTTTGAGGTATTAAAATAACTCTACATCGAACAATATATGTATTTGAATGATAGTTTTCTAAAAAAATTAACAAAATTTACGTTAAGGTCGATGTTTACGAAGGTGTTGTAACGTGTAGTGTGTAAAGGCTCAACATGAATAAGGTATATCTTTTTGGAAGCACACATAATAAGATACTACCTATATTGAGTTTGGACGAGAAGAAGCCTTATTCACATTGGTGATCAATGTGATTAACTTCAATCGGTGTAGATCACCATCGTGAGTCAATATTAGTAATTTACGATAAATTTATGTTGTGACTTTCATTTTAAATGTGTTGCGACTTTTTTTTTAAGTTAAACGTTCTTTAAGTAAAATACTTAAATAAGCACAAACGCAAATTACATTTAAAGTTTACGTGATAAAAAAACCGTATCCTACTAAAGAAAAGTGATGCAAAATAGAAAATTTAAATCCTAGACCACTTTTATATCCTTTATATATTGAGGATTGATAGACGTACCAGCGAAAATCTCTAATAACCACCACAACTACGCACGCGAAGTGCGCAGTTGATAGGATCTTTAACTACGTATACGAGTGTGTAGTTGGAGTCCATGAAAAAATAAAAAATAAAAAAATTCAACTACGCATATGGGGAGCGTAGTATTAATTTTTTGGCCAAAATAGCTAAATAAGCATTTTTGAGATTTCTCTCTAGTAACTATGCCCATAATATAGATATGTTTAGTAAATGTACCTCTAATCAAATTCCTTACCTTGCAACTTCAATTTAATAAAAGTAGTAAAAATTGAAAAGTTACACAAATCTAATGGAAATAGAAAAGGGTCTAGTTAATAAAAGTGCTAAAAAAGTGAAAAAGCTTCAAAAATATTCCCTCTAATTTTACTTTAGATTATTTTGAAAGAATTTTGTAAAGTAGGCTATTTTTAAGAGTTTTTGTTTTGTATACCCTCTAATTTTTACCAATCTAATTGACTTATCAATATTAATCTAGGAGACATATTTATTAAATAAGATTATACTATATGTCTACTTAATTGAACATTATTTTTTTCCCCCAATTATGCCCTAATTCACTCAAAAGGTAGTTTGTTTGATTATAAAAGTTGAAAATATAGTAAATTGCATAGTTGCATAAGCCATTCATTCCAAAAAAAATCAGAGACATAAAACCAAATTACTTAAACATTAGTGGAACCGAAATGCATATTCTCAAGCACAAGAGTTATGACATACATAAGACATATGAAGGTTGGATTCTCGAAGTCATGTTGATTTAATTTAAAACGTGATCGTTATTGTATATTTCGTTTGCTAGTCTTCAATCTTCACTTATCATTTGCTTATTCGTTCCCTTGTACACAATTTTTTTAACGCCTAACCTCTCTATTTACATTAAATACAAATTCCTTAATCGTGTTGGGGAGAAAACGTTTTGCACTGCATATTTTTTAAATCAATATTTTAAATTCATAATTTTAATTAAAAAAATCTATATATTGTTACGATAATAAATCAACATTTTTTCAAGACTATAAAAATGTGGATCGTTTAGGGAGCATCAACATTTGAATATACAAAGTCTTCCACAAAATTATCTTCGGCCCGGTTACATAGTTGTTTATTGATCTTCACTGTTTTACTAACAGAAGAGCGGATACAATACAAAGACGACTTCTTTCTCAGAAAGTGAAGCAAGTACTTGCAAAATCTGTGGAATTTCATATTTTTAAAAATAATATTCAAATCTCATTCTTAACTCGAATGGAATACGAATGATAGAGGAGAGGGTGGTCACATAGTTGTTTAAACATTAGGTAGTAGGCGTGAGGTCTCGCAGCTAAGGGAGAAGGGAACTATTTCGGAGCAATCTAAAGAGTCCTTCCTTTCTTTAGATCTAGATCTTTTCAGTAAGGTACTTAAAGAGAACAACCCATTCAAATTTGGTCAATCAAAATAAATTTCACTATTCTAGTCCCCACGAGCTAAGTTTTAGCCTTTTCAAAAAAGGCACTACGGCACTCCCTCGTCATCCTTCATTGTTTGTTGAATTAATTAGGAAAATAGGACTCATTAAAATTATCTTTTGTAAACTAGGCCTCTATATAAAAGAAAGAAAAAGTAGGTAGGAAAACTAAAAAATAGGGGCAATAATTTTTTTAATTGAAATGATGGTGATTAGATGTTTACTTTTGGTTTAAATACTTTTTTACATGTTTACCTTTTATTTTTTTTGTTAATGTAGCTAGTTTGATGAAATTATCAAGTCCATGAATATTTAATTTTTTTGGGTGACATTGTTTTCGTTACCCAAATATGAATTGTAGTATTTTTTTTTTCATTATTTGGTATATGTTTATTGTTTTTGTGGTATGTTTCTTATTGTTGAGTATGCTTAAAGTGATATTTTTGGGTATGTTTTATGGTTATCCAAATTGTGTTACAAGGACCAAATGTCATTTGATATTGATGTTTGAGTACAATATCAATTTGTGTAAATTTTGGTTATGACAAATTCAAATTGGGTATGTTTTTATACGTGTATTGACTTTGTAGTATATTTTTTATTATTAAGTATATTTAAAGTGATATTGTGGGTATGCTTTATGGTTACCCAAAATGTGTTATTGGGTATATGTTTATTGTTTTTGTGGTATGTTTCTTATTGTTGAGTATGCTTAAAGTGATATTTTTGGGTATGTTTTATGGTTATCCAAATTGTGTTACAAGGACCAAATGTCATTTGATATTGATGTTTGGGTACAATATCGATTTGTGTAAATTTTGGTTATGACAAATTCAAATTGGCTATGCTTTTATACGTGTATTGACTTTGTACTATATTTTTTATTATTAAGTATATTTAAAGTGATATCGTGAGTATGTTTTATGGTTACCCAAAATGTGTTATAATGATCAAATGTCAAGCGAATTTTTGGGTAATGACCAAATGTCATTTGATAATGATGTTTGTGTACAATATCGAGTTTTAAAAATTTTGGCTATGAAAAATTTAAATTGGGTATGGATTTTGTATTAAGTTATGTTTAAATTGGGCATAAATATAAAATATTATTCAATTTATGGATATTGTTTTATTTCGATATTTGATTTATTGGGTATGTTATTTCGAGTATATTTATGTACTTTGACAAATTTATTTTTGGGTATGATTGTAACATTTTTTGGGTAAGTGGATTTTTGGGTAAGCAAGATTTTTTGGGTAAGCGGATTTTTTCTAGGCAGAAGGCTACGTTTTTTGTCCCTAAATTCCCTCCAAATATCAATCAAAAGTGTCACAATCAGCACTCACATCAGCCATCACTCATTAGTCATCACTTTTGTCAACTTTTTGTGAATTAATCTAGTAAAGTAGGAGCCCTATTTCTCAATTTGTAATTGGTGGAACCCTCAATTTCAACTCTATAGGGTAAAAGGCCCTAAATGTCAATTCAGCCTTGTTTGTTTCTATGAATCTACTGCAAATTAGTCTTTCCATTCTAGACCGTTAATGTACTCATCCACTTTATATATATATATATATATATATATATATATATATATATATATATATATATATATATATATATATATATATATATATATATATATATATATATGTATATATATGTATAATATGTAGGACTATATATAACCCAATTACAAAGCTGTAAATTGGCATTTTATAAGGCAAGGCTTTAGTGGGAGCAACAAAGATTTATTGACGTGGGATCGATTGAAGAGTGAAGTTGATATTTATCGATGTGAATAATTTTATAAAGATGCCGAAAAACATCGAAAATAGAACTTATATACCCAATCCCGTTATATACAATATTGGGAGTTCCAATCACTATAGATGGTTATTTCGTATAGATGGTTATTTCATAAGCTTTTTAATTATATTTTCTAATAAAAGTGTGGAATAATTCGTCATGTTATTAGGACGATTATTGATATTGAAAGATAAATTAGGCGAGTCAAATGACGAGAGAGGAAAAAATGTGTACACTTATAAAACTATTACATGATCATCCTTTGAATACTATATTATAAACTATTTTACATGTAATGCTATGTTAAATACGGAGTATTGTCTTCGCAAGTTCCGGGTAAAGATTAATTCATAAAAAATAAAAGTACTCATCAACTCAATAGAGTTATGAATACGGGTAACATAGTGGGTGCCAAAACATGAAGTATAAGGCGCAAAACAATGCAACCTAAACAACCAATGTCTCAAGGCGGACATACAAGTTCCCGAACATAACCAAATACCCGTAATGAACTGATATACAAACACCACACACTCAAAAACAGCTGGATCAAACTCAAAAGGTCAATCCACCTTTTGGCAAAGCCATCACTAGATAGAAACCAAGTGAGACAAACGTGACGAGCACCATCAAGATAAGAATCCCCACCTTCGGCATGGCCATGAACATGAAGAGGCATAATCCAGTGAAGGTATTAAACACCAACTTTGTAAGAGAACGTCTCATGGAGGATCCGGAACACATGGGATATGATGAGCCAAACGAGACAATCAATAGGAACCATATTACCGTTGAAGACCACGACATTCCTAGAATTCCATAAATATTAAATTGTAGACGAGAAGACATATATCATGTGTCTGCTCCTCTAACCTCTCCCAATGGCCTACTGCCTTAGCCAATCTAGAGATGCCGAAATAGAAGTCAAATTGTCGAACATATCAAATCCCTCACAAATTTGCCTCCAAACCTCTCCCACATACGTGCATATAAAAAACAAGCGGTCATGTGACTCCCTTGCTCCGCTGCACCATTGACAAATCGGGTCAACGTCAAGGAAAGAGAGTCTATCTCTGGTGGAAAGGCGTCCCATGTTGGGCATCCAGAGAATGAAACAATGCTTCGGCGTACTTCCCGCGTCCCAAACCAGTCTGTGTCAATCAACATCTTGTTCATGCTCTCTGAACAAATCATAGGCACGGGTTACCAAGAACTTCTCCCCATGGCAACAAGAGTCAAGAGTGTCAGCCAGATTCAATGTCGGATCCCTACAGCTAATAATCTCATCTCTCGCCCCAATAATAGCCTTGATTAAGGGTGAGTCACGTATGCGCACAACTGTAGTCACAATATTGTCCTCGCAACTTTAACACAAAGAGGTGGGTCGAGCCACGGCCGGCGCCTCACGTTGCTTTGTAGGCTTAATCGCTGCCATTTGACCTCTTCTCCACGCTACTTGCTTAACTATTACGGAAACTACATATACTTCTTCATATTCTGGTTCATGCCGGACTTTGTAAGATATAAGTCCCGTTTATCCGAATCCGGACGGGCGGGGCGGGCCTGCGATTTTTTAAAATAAATTATACTTAACATTTTATACTATATAATTATAGACTACGCTTCAAATTTTAATATAGTACGAGTTAAATAGAATAAGATCACTAGTTAAATTACAGATAAATATTATATGTCTGAATTTTTAACTGAAATCAATTGACATAAATAGTATATTTTTTTTTCCAGGGGGAAAGGTTTCGAGACATTAGATAATCCTAGCGACTCAAGAAATAGTGTAGAAATGTTATACATGTTCACCTTAATTGACATAAATAGTATATCTTTAACCGAAAAAACAACCCAATTTTTATCAACATTCAAAGTCGTATTTATACATATTTAGCAATAAATATTATACATGTTCACCTTAATTTCACAACAATGGTGATTGTTTTAAATGTTTGGTGAGCAAGCACTTAACTTTCTCTAAAGCAACAATCATTCTCCCCATCTCCATTGTTTTAAATCTAATCAATCCTTCACCTTAATCATTACTTCCAATTAGTCTGTGCCCTCCTCCATCCAATCCCATGCATCACAAACCATCCCCACTTCACCACTTCCAAATTCCCAATCAAGAACACAACAACAACAACAACAACAACATCCCCTTTAAACTCTCTTCTAATCCTCCAATCTTCAACTTCACCAAACTAAACTCAAACAATGACCAACAAAGACTCCAAAGAAACCAACAAAAGGCTCATCAAACTCATTAGAACGCCGGCCAAAGTGTTAACCAAAGCCCGAGATCTCTACATCCAAAGCCTCACCGGCTGCGCCGGTCAAGTCTCATACGGAACCGTAATGGGTTGTCCGACCGGCCAGTTCTCGACAGTCTCGAGGAGCTCAAGCTCCTCAAGACCCGCCACACGTCATTCTTCTTCTTCTTTTACTCATAAGGATGCAATAAGATCGAGTTCATTTAAGATCGGTGTTCATCAGAATTCCGATCAAGTGGAAGCTAAACCGAGTATTGAACAGCAAGAGATTCATGGGTCATCAACAGCAATGATTTTGAAGAATCCAATGCCTAGGAGCTTCAGTTTGGGTGTGATCGGAAGGATTGATGAAGATAAACCTTATTGTGAATTCGAGGAAGATGATTTGCCTGTGACTGTGGCTACTGATGTTCTTCTTAGATCCACATCTTGTTGTTTCAAGATGAACTGGACGTCATGATGACGATGATATCTCTTAAGTTTATTGTTTTGCTTAATTAGTTTCATCTATTGATCAATAAGTCGAAAAATCAGCTTCTTACAGTAAGCTGTGGAAATTTTAGGGTTCGTCCTCTCAAGATTTGTGTTTCGGAAAATTTGTCTCCGGGTTTTTGAGTACTGAAATGTGTGACTTCACTTGCTTCATCAGTTGCTGCACAAATACACTACTAGGGTTGTCTCACATGAAACTTCGCCCAAAAACTCGACCTCTTCAAGTGATCCAACAATAGAATTGAAATTTATCAAACCACCCAAACGTTTCATGATGACCCTTCTTGTTTCTCGTGATAGATCTTCGTCTTGCTCATTTTCTCCAGGCATGGCATCTTGTTTGTTGTCATAATAATAAGAACTAAAGGTTGAGATCGAAGAAAATAATCACGGGAATTTGGAAGCCCCTTGATAAACCGTTGAAGATCTCGGTGTTTTTTTTTGACGGTTCGTTTTCTTTACGACTACCTGTACCAATGATGTAAAAATATTTTCTTATTAGATAAACTAGTGTAATTCTTGTGCTTGCACGGTCAATTCTTTTAAAAATTTAATGTGACATATATTTTTATAATTATTTTCTAATTAATATATTATATTTTTTGGTTTATTTAAACGTTACATATTATAATTTTCGGTATTTTAAAAATTAAGTTAAAAAAAATCTTTCTAATCGACTATATTAACAAATGAATACATGAAATATAATTTATTGTATCAAAATTAAAATGTATTTAAAGGGTAAAAGTATCAATTAAGTATATTTTTTTTAATTTAGTTTTTATTTATATAATAAAAATAACTTTATTTTAATTACTAAAATTATTTGATATAAATAAATGATGGCTTATATCTAGATGATGATACTTTAAACTAATTTTATTTCGCTCATTATTAACCCTTTTATCTTTCTCTTTACGGATTACCAATGAAATGGGCACGGTGTAAAAATCGTTACTTTATGGGAGTATATAACAAGGGAAAGGAATTAAGCGCTTTCTGAAATCACAAATTTTCTTCAACGCTAAACCCTCAACCCTAACCAAAGCGACCACGCCCCCTTCAGTAGTCCTCTCCTACGAGCAAACATCATTCTGTAGCTATGGCGGAGCTCAAGCTCTCAGAAAGTCGTGACCTCACCCGAATCGAACGCATTGGGGCACACTCCCATATCCGTGGACTCGGTCTCGACTCTGCCCTTGAGCCCCGCTCCTCCTCCGAAGGCCTCGTCGGCCAGCTGTCTGCCCGAAAAGCCGCTGGAGTCATCCTCCAGATGATCAAGGACGGTAAAATCGCCGGTCGAGGAGTCCTCATCGCCGGCCAGCCGGGTACCGGCAAGACCGCCATTGCCATGGGCATAGCCAAGTCACTAGGGCAAGAAACCCCATTTGCAATGATGGCTGGCTCAGAGATCTTCTCGCTTGAGATGTCTAAGACTGAAGCCTTAACACAGGCGTTTCGTAGGTCGATTGGAGTTCGTATCAAGGAGGAGACGGAAATTATTGAAGGTGAAGTTGTCGAAATCCAGATTGACCGCCCTGCGGTGTCTGGGGCAGCGTCTAAGACTGGGAAATTGACTCTGAAGACAACGGAGATGGAAACTGTGTATGATTTGGGGGCGAAGATGATTGAGGCTCTGGGGAAGGAGAAGGTTCAGAGCGGAGATGTTATTGCTATTGATAAAGCGTCTGGGAAGATTACTAAGCTTGGAAGGTCGTTTGCTAGGTCTAGGGATTATGATGCCATGGGGCCTCATACGAAGTTCGTGCAGTGTCCTGATGGTGAGCTCCAGAAGAGGAAGGAGATTGTGCATTGTGTAACTTTACACGAGATTGATGTTATCAATAGCAGGTAACGTCTCTTAACCTAACCTGATTTTCATGTGGTATATATTGCTTGTTATCTATAAATTTCTCTAATTAAACATAATTTTGATGTTTCCATTGCTTATTATAAAGCTTTTTGATTTGTTATGCTGCTCAAGTGTATGATTGAATACTGACCAACATGGAAGAGAAATAAACGATCTTGACTGTTGATTACTAATTAGGCAGTTAGGACAGGAGGCTCTTTTTAAAGATTATGTTCAAGTCTTAAAAGGCAAATTTTATGAACCAAGAGAAGGGAGTGCCAAAAATAATTGTCCTTATAATGTTTAACATGGTGTTGTATAAGAATATCATTATGGATGTATATTGAAAATACAAGAAAACATGTAGTATAACATCTACTAAAGTCTGACAAAATTATTGACAATGTTCAAGAAGACGATAGACGGAGAGGCGCCGTCTAGCTAGATGGATTCTAGACGGCCAAGACGTTTTTGGCTATTTTCATGTATTCTGCCCTAAAATACATAAAAAGCTAGGTTACCACAACTCACAAGAGTCACAACACGTGAACATTTAGAATTTCAAAAATGAAAACTAATTTAGGTTTGGTTTTAGAAATTAGCGTTTTGAACTGTCGTATTGAAACCGTCTATACCGTCTAAACCCGAATTTTTCCGTCTTGAACACATCGTCCAATGTCTGAACGAGTCCAGGAAGGGCCGTCTAGGGAAAGTCGGGACGGCTGGTGGCCGTCCACCCGTCTGTTCTTTTAGAACACTGATTGTTGAGATTGAGAGTTACTATTATTTGGTCAAGGGGCAAATTGATTTTCTGTGCTCCCCCATATCATGCAAACTCTCATAGGCTTTGTTTGGTGCAAACTTCATTTGTGACTGCTTTAAAGTTCCTTTTAATGTATAGGACTATACACTAGAACTTTAAATGAGTGTTGCCTGATTTTTTATTTGGTCTGTTTTCTGTATTTCGGTCTTGAATTTAGGATTTTCTATAAGGTCATATGTCCAAGTTTGTTTTGAAACTCCTAACCTATTAGAATTTAGGATTTTCTATAAGGTCATATGCCCAAGTTTGTTTTGAAATTCCTAACCTATTTAACAGCAACAAAGTTTCTACAATCCATAAATGGAGACCCTTTAGCTTATACTCAAAACAAATTTAACCGGCATTTTTATTCATGTTGATCATTTTCCGCATGCCACCATACTTTTCATTGTGGAAACGATTTACTGGTTGAAACTAATATCTGTAAGGATATAACATCATTGTTTATGATCATATCTAATGCTTCAGTTTCTCTTATTTGAATATGTCAGGACCCAAGGATTCCTGGCACTCTTCACCGGTGATACCGGTGAAATACGAGCTGAAGTTAGGGAACAAATTGACACAAAAGTAGCTGAATGGAGAGAAGAGGGAAAAGCAGAAATTGTACTAGGCGTCCTCTTCATTGATGAAGTACATATGCTAGATGTGGAGTGTTTTTCTTTCCTTAACCGAGCATTGGAGAATGAGATGGCTCCAATACTAGTAGTTGCAACCAACAGAGGACACACAAAAATCAGAGGCACCAATTACAAGTCACCACACGGCATCCCAATCGACCTCCTTGACCGGCTTCTCATCATTACCACTCAACCTTACTCGGAGGAAGAAATCCGGAAGATTCTAGATATCCGAAGCCAAGAGGAGGATGTGGAGATGTCAGAAGAGGCAAAGGCGTTGTTGACTAAGATTGGTGTGGAGACATCATTAAGGTATGCTATTAACCTTATTACTTCTTCAGCTTTAGCTTGTCAAAAGAGAAAGGGAAAGGTTGTGGAGATGGATGATATTCGTAGAGTATATGAGTTGTTCTTGGATATCAAGAGATCTACACAGTATTTGATGGAATATCAGAGTCAATACATGTTTAATGAAGTTCCTGGGGGTGAGGAGAAGGAAGATGGAGCTACGGACATGCTTTCTTAGAGAGATGAGATGATTAAATATCTGTGTTAGTCAGTTTTCTATTTGGGTGTAAAATGTATGGAATGGTCAAATATGCTTATGATGGAATTTTGCAATGGACTCGGTTTGTGTCATCTTCGGGCACTAACCTGTTTGCGGCCTCTAGTTAGAACTTACAAGTATATGCTCGTGATGTTCTTGATGGGTTATGGTGAAAAATTAAGAGGATTACTATGCAGAGAGTGTTGCAAATGACAAAACCCTAAAAATTGAGCAAGGAAATTGTGATGATGTTGGGCTAAGTGCCAAACATGAAGCTGTGATGTGCTGTGTTGTATATAAAAAACATTGGATTTCCAGACCGCAGCCTTCACAGCTAAAGCCATTACTTTCCGTCTAAGATTTTAGAATTATGAAATCTGCTTTATTCACTTTAAATAGCATTATGTACTGATTCTAAGACATTGATGAATTAGTGTATATATATATATATATATATATATATATATATATATATATATAGGGTCCATTTGGTAACGTAATCTTAAGTAGATGAAGATGAAGAAAATTGTTTAGACGAAGAATTAAGGAGAAGCAAAATGTATGTGTTAGAATGAATATGATTGTGGGTAAAATTATGAAAAAGTACCTGTTAAAAAAATTTTATAGACGAAAGAGATGGGAAAAAAAGAAGAGTGGTACAAATGAAATTTTAGCCAATAATTCTTATTACTGCAGTTTTATAGGTTATACAAAAAATTTATAAAATAATTATCTTAATCTCTATAATTTAACTCCTTTATTCTCGTTCATTTCCTTACTAAACGAGATTAGGAAAATTATTTATCCCCTCTAATTCTCATAATCTTAATCCCTTAATTTATACACTTATGAAACGGAGCTATGTATAAACTAGATTGTTTTCATTCGGTTTTCTAAAACTTAACTGTTGAAAATGCAGACAAACAATGGTCAAAGGATGCTCTACTAAGATTAAAGCACATGATTTAGTCATTGATAAAATTGAAATCGAACTTTGATAGTTCCAAACTCGAAATTGGCGTTGATGCATTTGGCTTTATCCTTGCATGCGTTGACTATTTCCATTGGCGATGGACAATGTGAAAACTTGACCTCATTATTTTGGATAATTCTAACATTTTTGTTAGTTTTTGGCAATTTAGGATCCATCATGTTTTTCGGGAAGTCAATAGTGTTGCCGATTTGCTTCCTGAATTGGATCATGTCTCCCCGCTGGTTTCGTCTTCATCTACGCCGTTGGTGGATGATCTCATCCGTAAAATATAAATATAAAAATATAAATATAAAAAAAATTATAGCCAAAGGATGCTTCCACCCTAACTAATTAGCAAACGAGGATAATCGATCGACCTATCCCAATACAAAAACTTAACAGTAGCGATTGATAAGGAAATCTGTCAACAAAACCCTAAAATTAAGGGAAGCGAAATTTCTGCATAATTTGCTCAAGGAGTACCACTCAACATTAATTAAAAAAAATTAAAGATTTAGGGTGATTTCTTGTGGACTTTAATCAATGGGACATGATATGCCCCCTTATTATGGCGTGTCTTTATACCTTTTTCTTTTTCATATACCAAAAAATTGACTGAGAAAATTGTCATGATGTAGAGCAAAAGGTATGAAACATGAAGAGCTAACCAAACTTTATTGAGTGAATTAGGTCATTACAAAGTTTACAAACTGTAGCCTTCACAACTAAACATCAATTTTCAAGCACTATACAACTAAACCCAGGAATTCTGACAGATAATTGAGGGTTTTTATAGCTTAATCGTCGAAAATACAGCACAAACAACAAATGAAAAACCATGATCAAGCATAAAGCCCCTGGTGTTCAGCAAATACTCAATCTTGCAAAACTGTTTCTTTGTAACCCATCATAAGCATCGTTGAAATCCATTGCTGTGCAGAGAAGAAGAATACGAATGATTCAAATACCAGAATGATGAGTTTCTTCCATTATAATTCTTTTCTGTCTGGTTTCAAAGCACAGTTAGGACTCTATATAATGACAGAGATATGAACAAGTAACAAAAAAATGATGATACTTGACAAATAATATTTTGGTTTTGTGTTCACATATAAGACAACAAACTGGAGATGATTGTTACTAATCTGCAAAGCCTGTATAGCTTTTACTGTCATGTGATATAATACTCACATGGTTTTAGATATGAGTTGCAGGGACAGATTCTTCCTTGATCATAGAAGCAAAGAACAGATTATTTAATCAAATGAACTATACTTTGAATCATGATTAGATAAAGAAAAGCTAATTGCAAATCCCACCTTAAACACCTTTATCAGAAAACAGAAGATTGATTACCTCTAATCTCTATCTTCTTCATCATCATCACCTGGAAAATCGAATGGAACAGGCTCAACGCGAGAAGCATCGAGAAGATCTGGATGCATGAACCCGAAATTCCGAAGAACTTGATTATCAGCAAAATTAAGGGCAGCTTCCATTCCATCCCAACACGAATTACCAGTATACATCTCATTATGCTTGCCATTACAAGGCTGACAACCAGTAAAATGTGTAATGAACGGCCTTCTCCAGCTCCCTTTAGTATGCCCCAAACCCTCCATTTTCTCACCTCTTTTCTTAGCATAAGCTTCAGTTACCTTCTCAGCATGTCTCCTTCTTAAAACCCTGTCTTTCTTCTCCATTTCAAAATACATCTCAGTTGTGTTCTTGAATTTCCCAACAATCTCAACCCAATATCCTTCAAAGTAATATTCACTTTCAATGTAAACCTTATTCCCGATTTTCTCCTTCTCTTTCACCAGTAGGTATAACAATCCAGTTTGATCGTCAGATTCAGGGAAGAGTTTATCAGGGAAAACAGAACGTTGGATGTTGCCCCAATTTGGGTAATTAGGGTTAGCAGGGCCCATACTAATCCATTTCTCCATCAAATCCATAGACCACTGACAGTTTCGAATTAAGAAGACGCCGGCATTAATTCCAACCCAGCTTCTATGGTCACTGTAGACCAAATTTTCCCAACCATGAACAACTAGATTGTGACTTTTGTAACGATCGAGAGGGAGCTTGAAATCCATGTCGGTGATTGCAGCATCGGAATCAACCCACCAGATCCACTCAGCCTCCGGGTGCGCAACCATGGCGGCGCGAACAACCGGATACTTAGCCCAGTAAGAAAACATTTTAGGGTCTAGCAAAACATTATTGTAGAAGATATCATAACCATGGATCCGGGCATAATCAACCTTATTTTTGAACAGTCGGAGAAGCAAGTGATCACCAAAGGGGTTTTTGCAGGGCTTGGGCTGAGAGCCAGAGACCATGAGAACTCGTTCGCCGCCGGCGAACGTTGGGTGGAGTTTAAGCCATCGACGGCGTTTCTCGTCCCAGTCCTTGATTGGGGTGGCGAATGAGTACCGGAGTTTAGGGTCGTCGTAGAAGGTTGATTCGGGCGAGTCGGTGAGGAAATCGGGTCCGGAACCGGGGCTATCTCGGATTGTGGAAGAATAGAAAGAAGGGAAAGGAGTTTGATGTGGGTTAGAGAAAGACCAAAGAGACCAGACAAGTAAGAGGGCGACCAAGGCGCCTGAAAGGAAGAGGAAGCCGTCGGAGAGAACTCCGTTGGGCTTGAATCGATTGCCGGGTTTTGACATATCGAAAAAAGCTTCAGTTTCTGGGTGTCACTGTTGTCATTTCGAATTTGCAGAGGGTTTTAATAAATCTGAGAAGAAATAGTAATCTGGTAGAGAACTTTGGTAGCTGGGTTTAGCGTGGATTTCGTGAGAGGGATGGGTGGATTATCAGTTCTGGGTTTTTGGAGACAACGTGGTGATTAATTAAAAGATAAGCGTTTAAAAATTAAAAAAATTGCAAATAAAGGGCTTTCTTGGAAATATTTGTGGAAAATGGCATGTTTTTCGGAAGTTGTCAAAGAAATAGCCTAAACTATAACTTTTGTTATGGGAAGGATAAATTAATCGCTTTTATCATTCATCCGTTAATCTTTTCGAATTTGTAATTTTAGGACTAAATATGTAAGAAAATTAGACACTTTGGGTGCATCAGATCAGGCGATGGGTAATGAACTCTCACCACTAATTGTCCAATATCCGTTTTTTTTTTAATTTTGATGTTTTTTATAGAACTAGTGATTAGAATATCCAAATATCAACTCTAATGTTGAGTTTTTATAAAATTTGTTGAGGTGTAGGGAAAAGAATCACACATCGATAACATGCAATCAAGTGAAC
>BSUD01000079.1:285811-305660 GCA_033239045.1 Fagopyrum esculentum | reverse complement strand
AGACCCGCCACACGTCATTCTTCTTCTTCTTTTACTCATAAGGATGCAATAAGATCGAGTTCATTTAAGATCGGTGTTCATCAGAATTCCGATCAAGTGGAAGCTAAACCGAGTATTGAACAGCAAGAGATTCATGGGTCATCAACAGCAATGATTTTGAAGAATCCAATGCCTAGGAGCTTCAGTTTGGGTGTGATCGGAAGGATTGATGAAGATAAACCTTATTGTGAATTCGAGGAAGATGATTTGCCTGTGACTGTGGCTACTGATGTTCTTCTTAGATCCACATCTTGTTGTTTCAAGATGAACTGGACGTCATGATGACGATGATATCTCTTAAGTTTATTGTTTTGCTTAATTAGTTTCATCTATTGATCAATAAGTCGAAAAATCAGCTTCTTACAGTAAGCTGTGGAAATTTTAGGGTTCGTCCTCTCAAGATTTGTGTTTCGGAAAATTTGTCTCCGGGTTTTTGAGTACTGAAATGTGTGACTTCACTTGCTTCATCAGTTGCTGCACAAATACACTACTAGGGTTGTCTCACATGAAACTTCGCCCAAAAACTCGACCTCTTCAAGTGATCCAACAATAGAATTGAAATTTATCAAACCACCCAAACGTTTCATGATGACCCTTCTTGTTTCTCGTGATAGATCTTCGTCTTGCTCATTTTCTCCAGGCATGGCATCTTGTTTGTTGTCATAATAATAAGAACTAAAGGTTGAGATCGAAGAAAATAATCACGGGAATTTGGAAGCCCCTTGATAAACCGTTGAAGATCTCGGTGTTTTTTTTTGACGGTTCGTTTTCTTTACGACTACCTGTACCAATGATGTAAAAATATTTTCTTATTAGATAAACTAGTGTAATTCTTGTGCTTGCACGGTCAATTCTTTTAAAAATTTAATGTGACATATATTTTTATAATTATTTTCTAATTAATATATTATATTTTTTGGTTTATTTAAACGTTACATATTATAATTTTCGGTATTTTAAAAATTAAGTTAAAAAAAATCTTTCTAATCGACTATATTAACAAATGAATACATGAAATATAATTTATTGTATCAAAATTAAAATGTATTTAAAGGGTAAAAGTATCAATTAAGTATATTTTTTTTAATTTAGTTTTTATTTATATAATAAAAATAACTTTATTTTAATTACTAAAATTATTTGATATAAATAAATGATGGCTTATATCTAGATGATGATACTTTAAACTAATTTTATTTCGCTCATTATTAACCCTTTTATCTTTCTCTTTACGGATTACCAATGAAATGGGCACGGTGTAAAAATCGTTACTTTATGGGAGTATATAACAAGGGAAAGGAATTAAGCGCTTTCTGAAATCACAAATTTTCTTCAACGCTAAACCCTCAACCCTAACCAAAGCGACCACGCCCCCTTCAGTAGTCCTCTCCTACGAGCAAACATCATTCTGTAGCTATGGCGGAGCTCAAGCTCTCAGAAAGTCGTGACCTCACCCGAATCGAACGCATTGGGGCACACTCCCATATCCGTGGACTCGGTCTCGACTCTGCCCTTGAGCCCCGCTCCTCCTCCGAAGGCCTCGTCGGCCAGCTGTCTGCCCGAAAAGCCGCTGGAGTCATCCTCCAGATGATCAAGGACGGTAAAATCGCCGGTCGAGGAGTCCTCATCGCCGGCCAGCCGGGTACCGGCAAGACCGCCATTGCCATGGGCATAGCCAAGTCACTAGGGCAAGAAACCCCATTTGCAATGATGGCTGGCTCAGAGATCTTCTCGCTTGAGATGTCTAAGACTGAAGCCTTAACACAGGCGTTTCGTAGGTCGATTGGAGTTCGTATCAAGGAGGAGACGGAAATTATTGAAGGTGAAGTTGTCGAAATCCAGATTGACCGCCCTGCGGTGTCTGGGGCAGCGTCTAAGACTGGGAAATTGACTCTGAAGACAACGGAGATGGAAACTGTGTATGATTTGGGGGCGAAGATGATTGAGGCTCTGGGGAAGGAGAAGGTTCAGAGCGGAGATGTTATTGCTATTGATAAAGCGTCTGGGAAGATTACTAAGCTTGGAAGGTCGTTTGCTAGGTCTAGGGATTATGATGCCATGGGGCCTCATACGAAGTTCGTGCAGTGTCCTGATGGTGAGCTCCAGAAGAGGAAGGAGATTGTGCATTGTGTAACTTTACACGAGATTGATGTTATCAATAGCAGGTAACGTCTCTTAACCTAACCTGATTTTCATGTGGTATATATTGCTTGTTATCTATAAATTTCTCTAATTAAACATAATTTTGATGTTTCCATTGCTTATTATAAAGCTTTTTGATTTGTTATGCTGCTCAAGTGTATGATTGAATACTGACCAACATGGAAGAGAAATAAACGATCTTGACTGTTGATTACTAATTAGGCAGTTAGGACAGGAGGCTCTTTTTAAAGATTATGTTCAAGTCTTAAAAGGCAAATTTTATGAACCAAGAGAAGGGAGTGCCAAAAATAATTGTCCTTATAATGTTTAACATGGTGTTGTATAAGAATATCATTATGGATGTATATTGAAAATACAAGAAAACATGTAGTATAACATCTACTAAAGTCTGACAAAATTATTGACAATGTTCAAGAAGACGATAGACGGAGAGGCGCCGTCTAGCTAGATGGATTCTAGACGGCCAAGACGTTTTTGGCTATTTTCATGTATTCTGCCCTAAAATACATAAAAAGCTAGGTTACCACAACTCACAAGAGTCACAACACGTGAACATTTAGAATTTCAAAAATGAAAACTAATTTAGGTTTGGTTTTAGAAATTAGCGTTTTGAACTGTCGTATTGAAACCGTCTATACCGTCTAAACCCGAATTTTTCCGTCTTGAACACATCGTCCAATGTCTGAACGAGTCCAGGAAGGGCCGTCTAGGGAAAGTCGGGACGGCTGGTGGCCGTCCACCCGTCTGTTCTTTTAGAACACTGATTGTTGAGATTGAGAGTTACTATTATTTGGTCAAGGGGCAAATTGATTTTCTGTGCTCCCCCATATCATGCAAACTCTCATAGGCTTTGTTTGGTGCAAACTTCATTTGTGACTGCTTTAAAGTTCCTTTTAATGTATAGGACTATACACTAGAACTTTAAATGAGTGTTGCCTGATTTTTTATTTGGTCTGTTTTCTGTATTTCGGTCTTGAATTTAGGATTTTCTATAAGGTCATATGTCCAAGTTTGTTTTGAAACTCCTAACCTATTAGAATTTAGGATTTTCTATAAGGTCATATGCCCAAGTTTGTTTTGAAATTCCTAACCTATTTAACAGCAACAAAGTTTCTACAATCCATAAATGGAGACCCTTTAGCTTATACTCAAAACAAATTTAACCGGCATTTTTATTCATGTTGATCATTTTCCGCATGCCACCATACTTTTCATTGTGGAAACGATTTACTGGTTGAAACTAATATCTGTAAGGATATAACATCATTGTTTATGATCATATCTAATGCTTCAGTTTCTCTTATTTGAATATGTCAGGACCCAAGGATTCCTGGCACTCTTCACCGGTGATACCGGTGAAATACGAGCTGAAGTTAGGGAACAAATTGACACAAAAGTAGCTGAATGGAGAGAAGAGGGAAAAGCAGAAATTGTACCAGGCGTCCTCTTCATTGATGAAGTACATATGCTAGATGTGGAGTGTTTTTCTTTCCTTAACCGAGCATTGGAGAATGAGATGGCTCCAATACTAGTAGTTGCAACCAACAGAGGACACACAAAAATCAGAGGCACCAATTACAAGTCACCACACGGCATCCCAATCGACCTCCTTGACCGGCTTCTCATCATTACCACTCAACCTTACTCGGAGGAAGAAATCCGGAAGATTCTAGATATCCGAAGCCAAGAGGAGGATGTGGAGATGTCAGAAGAGGCAAAGGCGTTGTTGACTAAGATTGGTGTGGAGACATCATTAAGGTATGCTATTAACCTTATTACTTCTTCAGCTTTAGCTTGTCAAAAGAGAAAGGGAAAGGTTGTGGAGATGGATGATATTCGTAGAGTATATGAGTTGTTCTTGGATATCAAGAGATCTACACAGTATTTGATGGAATATCAGAGTCAATACATGTTTAATGAAGTTCCTGGGGGTGAGGAGAAGGAAGATGGAGCTACGGACATGCTTTCTTAGAGAGATGAGATGATTAAATATCTGTGTTAGTCAGTTTTCTATTTGGGTGTAAAATGTATGGAATGGTCAAATATGCTTATGATGGAATTTTGCAATGGACTCGGTTTGTGTCATCTTCGGGCACTAACCTGTTTGCGGCCTCTAGTTAGAACTTACAAGTATATGCTCGTGATGTTCTTGATGGGTTATGGTGAAAAATTAAGAGGATTACTATGCAGAGAGTGTTGCAAATGACAAAACCCTAAAAATTGAGCAAGGAAATTGTGATGATGTTGGGCTAAGTGCCAAACATGAAGCTGTGATGTGCTGTGTTGTATATAAAAAACATTGGATTTCCAGACCGCAGCCTTCACAGCTAAAGCCATTACTTTCCGTCTAAGATTTTAGAATTATGAAATCTGCTTTATTCACTTTAAATAGCATTATGTACTGATTCTAAGACATTGATGAATTAGTGTATATATATATATATATATATATATATATATATATATATATATAGGGTCCATTTGGTAACGTAATCTTAAGTAGATGAAGATGAAGAAAATTGTTTAGACGAAGAATTAAGGAGAAGCAAAATGTATGTGTTAGAATGAATATGATTGTGGGTAAAATTATGAAAAAGTACCTGTTAAAAAAATTTTATAGACGAAAGAGATGGGAAAAAAAGAAGAGTGGTACAAATGAAATTTTAGCCAATAATTCTTATTACTGCAGTTTTATAGGTTATACAAAAAATTTATAAAATAATTATCTTAATCTCTATAATTTAACTCCTTTATTCTCGTTCATTTCCTTACTAAACGAGATTAGGAAAATTATTTATCCCCTCTAATTCTCATAATCTTAATCCCTTAATTTATACACTTATGAAACGGAGCTATGTATAAACTAGATTGTTTTCATTCGGTTTTCTAAAACTTAACTGTTGAAAATGCAGACAAACAATGGTCAAAGGATGCTCTACTAAGATTAAAGCACATGATTTAGTCATTGATAAAATTGAAATCGAACTTTGATAGTTCCAAACTCGAAATTGGCGTTGATGCATTTGGCTTTATCCTTGCATGCGTTGACTATTTCCATTGGCGATGGACAATGTGAAAACTTGACCTCATTATTTTGGATAATTCTAACATTTTTGTTAGTTTTTGGCAATTTAGGATCCATCATGTTTTTCGGGAAGTCAATAGTGTTGCCGATTTGCTTCCTGAATTGGATCATGTCTCCCCGCTGGTTTCGTCTTCATCTACGCCGTTGGTGGATGATCTCATCCGTAAAATATAAATATAAAAATATAAATATAAAAAAAATTATAGCCAAAGGATGCTTCCACCCTAACTAATTAGCAAACGAGGATAATCGATCGACCTATCCCAATACAAAAACTTAACAGTAGCGATTGATAAGGAAATCTGTCAACAAAACCCTAAAATTAAGGGAAGCGAAATTTCTGCATAATTTGCTCAAGGAGTACCACTCAACATTAATTAAAAAAAATTAAAGATTTAGGGTGATTTCTTGTGGACTTTAATCAATGGGACATGATATGCCCCCTTATTATGGCGTGTCTTTATACCTTTTTCTTTTTCATATACCAAAAAATTGACTGAGAAAATTGTCATGATGTAGAGCAAAAGGTATGAAACATGAAGAGCTAACCAAACTTTATTGAGTGAATTAGGTCATTACAAAGTTTACAAACTGTAGCCTTCACAACTAAACATCAATTTTCAAGCACTATACAACTAAACCCAGGAATTCTGACAGATAATTGAGGGTTTTTATAGCTTAATCGTCGAAAATACAGCACAAACAACAAATGAAAAACCATGATCAAGCATAAAGCCCCTGGTGTTCAGCAAATACTCAATCTTGCAAAACTGTTTCTTTGTAACCTATGTTGCACCAATACGTGATATTGACCTCGTATTTGGTATTGGACACGGACACGCGTGTCCGACACGCGGACACGCACCAATACGGTTGGACACGCGTGTCCTGATTTGGACACTTGGTGGACACGCGAGTGTCCAATTTGGACACGCGAGTGTCCAGGTTGGACACGTAAATAAAATAAATACGAAGGGTAAAATTGAAATTTACACTTTTTAACCTAAAAAAAAAAAGCTCCTAGGTTTTTGTTTTACGGTAACTTTCATTCTTCTTCTCTATTTGCTTTGCCTCTTGCCGACTGCGACCGTGCGAAGAAGTGAAGAACTCCATCTCTTGTGCCATTCTCGACCTCGGTAGTTCGGTATATCCGGTATGTTTCATCTTCCTTCCATTCTCTTCATCCTCCTTCTTTGTGCCATTCTCTTCATCTTCTTCTCCGCGCCATTCCCTTCACCATCCTTCTCTGCGCCATTCCTTTCATCATCCTTCGCTGCGCCATTCTCTTCATCTTCCTTCTCTATTTCTACTTTGGCCATCAAAATTGCTTATTTAGAAGGTAGCGTGTTAGACTATTAGTGTTGTTGTGTTGTCTGCAATAATTTCCCCCAATTTTGTGGACTGTAGTTTTGTTCATGTAAACACATATCAACTGTGTTTTTAAATTGATTGAATTATATTTTTAATTAAAATTTTAATTATCGTATTCGTCACGTGTCCAAGTCCAATACTTAAGATTTGCCGTGTCCACGTATCGTATCGTGTCAAATACGGACACACGTGTCCGTATTGGTGCAACATAGTTTGTAACCCATCATAAGCATCGTTGAAATCCATTGCTGTGCAGAGAAGAAGAATACGAATGATTCAAATACCAGAATGATGAGTTTCTTCCATTATAATTCTTTTCTGTCTGGTTTCAAAGCACAGTTAGGACTCTATATAATGACAGAGATATGAACAAGTAACAAAAAAATGATGATACTTGACAAATAATATTTTGGTTTTGTGTTCACATATAAGACAACAAACTGGAGATGATTGTTACTAATCTGCAAAGCCTGTATAGCTTTTACTGTCATGTGATATAATACTCACATGGTTTTAGATATGAGTTGCAGGGACAGATTCTTCCTTGATCATAGAAGCAAAGAACAGATTATTTAATCAAATGAACTATACTTTGAATCATGATTAGATAAAGAAAAGCTAATTGCAAATCCCACCTTAAACACCTTTATCAGAAAACAGAAGATTGATTACCTCTAATCTCTATCTTCTTCATCATCATCACCTGGAAAATCGAATGGAACAGGCTCAACGCGAGAAGCATCGAGAAGATCTGGATGCATGAACCCGAAATTCCGAAGAACTTGATTATCAGCAAAATTAAGGGCAGCTTCCATTCCATCCCAACACGAATTACCAGTATACATCTCATTATGCTTGCCATTACAAGGCTGACAACCAGTAAAATGTGTAATGAACGGCCTTCTCCAGCTCCCTTTAGTATGCCCCAAACCCTCCATTTTCTCACCTCTTTTCTTAGCATAAGCTTCAGTTACCTTCTCAGCATGTCTCCTTCTTAAAACCCTGTCTTTCTTCTCCATTTCAAAATACATCTCAGTTGTGTTCTTGAATTTCCCAACAATCTCAACCCAATATCCTTCAAAGTAATATTCACTTTCAATGTAAACCTTATTCCCGATTTTCTCCTTCTCTTTCACCAGTAGGTATAACAATCCAGTTTGATCGTCAGATTCAGGGAAGAGTTTATCAGGGAAAACAGAACGTTGGATGTTGCCCCAATTTGGATAATTAGGGTTAGCAGGGCCCATACTGATCCATTTCTCCATCAAATCCATAGACCACTGACAGTTTCGAATTAAGAAGACGCCGGCATTGATTCCAACCCAGCTTCTATGGTCACTGTAGACCAAATTTTCCCAACCATGAACAACTAGATTGTGGCTTTTGTAACGATCGAGAGGGAGCTTGAAATCCATGTCGGTGATTGCAGCATCGGAATCAACCCACCAGATCCACTCAGCCTCCGGGTGCGCAACCATGGCGGCACGAACAACCGGGTACTTAGCCCAGTAAGAAAACATTTTAGGGTCTAGCAAAACATTGTTGTAGAAGATATCATAGCCATGGATCCGGGCATAATCAACCTTATTTTTGAACAGTCGGAGAAGCAAGTGATCACCGAAGGGGTTTTTGCAGGGCTTGGGCTGAGAGCCAGAAACCATGAGAACTCGTTCGCCGCCGGCGAACGTTGGGTGGAGTTTAAGCCATCGACGGCGTTTCTCGTCCCAGTCCTTGATTGGGGTGGCGAATGAGTACCGGAGTTTAGGGTCGTCGTAGAAGGTTGATTCGGGCGAGTCGGTGAGCAAATCGGGTCCGAAACCGGAGCTGTCTCGGATTGTGGAAGAATAGAAAGAAGGAAAAGGAGTTTGATGTGGGTTAGAGAAAGACCAAAGAGACCAGACAAGTAAGAGTGCGACGAAGGCGCCTGAGAGGAAGAGGAAGCCGTCGGAGAGAACTCCGGTGGGCTTGAATCGATTGCCGGGTTTTGACATATCGAAAAAAGCTTCAGTTTCTGGGTGTCACTGTTGTCATTTTGAATTTGCAGAGGGATTAATAAATCTGAGAAGAAATAGTATCTGGTAGAGAACTTTGGTAGCTGGGTTTAGCGTGGATTTCGTGAGAGGGATGGGTGGATTATCAGTTCTGGGTTTTGGAGACAACGTGGTGATTAATTAAAAGATAAAGCGTTTAAAAATTAAAAAAAATTGCAAATAAAGGGCTTTCTTGGAAATATTTGTGGAAAATGGTATGTTTTTTCGGAAGTTTCAAAGAAATAGCCTAAACTATAACTTTTGTTATGGGTAATAAATTAACCGTTTTTATCATTCATCCGCTAATCTTCTTGGATTTGTAATTTTAGGATTAAATATGTAAGAAAATTAGACACTTTGGGTGCATCAGATCAAGTGACGGGTAACGAACTCTCACCACTAATTGTCCAATATCCGTTTTTTTTTATTTTGATGTTTTTTATAGAACTAGTGATTAGAATATCCAAATATCAACTCTAATGTTGAGTTTTTATAAAATTTGTTGAGGTGTAGGGAAAAGAATCACACATCGATAACATGCAATCAAGTGAACCTATCATATAAGCATCAGGGTTACTCCTCCTATTGTCAATTGATTTTAGGATGGAACCCCCCGTGTGCTTGTATTAGGTTCGCTAGATGTATGCGCCTTCCGCGTCATTCGGTCCCGGAAAAAATATAAGAAAAAGTAACAAAATCTGATTAGATGGAGTATAGCACCAATCTGAAAATGGATTTATCAAATTGCCTATAACAGTAGACTTACATATCTTGAAAACCGGTTATCCAAATAAACCAAAAATGTAACATAAACTCGACTAATCACTCTATGTAGCATAGGCTCTACGGCATGTTATCATTTAACACTTACGTATCGAGGAGGCCATTTTAGTTGAGTCATTAACATCTCAACCACCATGTTAATTTGGTGAAAAACCTAAGTTCAGATTATATAGTGTAACCACCTCAAAAGTTAGGACACAATCTGCAATTTTGACGAAATAAATGTTAAAATTACGACCACGACGGCCCAAGTACCCAACTTTGGGGACTAATCCCCAGGCCTCGCCCAATATTTTACAGAAAATTGAATTTGAGTGAGAAATTGGTGGGACCCCAACAGTCAGAACCCATGTAGTGTAATTAAGTCCGGAGAGTGACAAGAAAGACCCGTTTCCTTTGACACTTAGCTCACCTTCTCACTCTACCGACATTTTCTTTTTTTATTAACTTCAAATACGGGTCGGGTCGGGTTTTTTAACCCGAATTGAGTGTCGGTCGATCACTTACTCTTACACCTACAAGTACTTATTAATAATCTATATATTATTAATAAATTTAAATATCATTCTCTTATATATTAGATGATGTCACCTATCATTTTTATATGATTTTAATGTTTTTTTAATTTCTATATATAATTGATATACATACTAAAATAGCTAAATCACATAATATATAATATGTAATTACTAAAATTACTTTTTAAATGTTTATATATATTTAACATCTTACGTACTAAAATAATTAAATTACACAAACTACTTATCAAACTTATTATTAATTTGTATAAATAAAAGAGTTAAATTTTTCTATATAATTATAAATTATTTATTTATATAATAAAAAAATAAAATTTATAACTCTTATAACCAAAGTTTTATAGGATTACAGAATTTTCATAATCTAATTCTCTTAATCTTCGTAATTTAACATCTTTTATCTCCCCTTACAAACGTGATTTTGTGTATGTAAATCCGTGGTTTTGATCACCTCTCCAGTAGATCATAGCGATTCGCATAGTTATAAAAAGTTAACCGAATTGTTATAATCATTGAAGTATATACCCGATTGTAAATAACCCAAACTAGAAACCGTAGTATGGTAGTAAACGAAAGTGGCTACCAATAAGTTCATAAATATCACGTGGTTGATTGCCTAATGGGGTCAAGCAAATCATATACTATTATACTACCAAATATGTTTCGTTCTTTATACAAACACTCACCATTTCCCCATTAAAAAAGAGGTTAAACAATTTTATAGTTAAATTACATTATGGAATACTATGTTTCTTAGTTTATATATACGATACAATAATTGTTTGTTCCCTTCGATAGATGAAATAATAATTATTGGCATGGATACTAATATTAGATGAAAAAAATAAGGTGACGTTATTTACACGGGTAAAATTTTACAATTAGTAAGATGTTGTGCGAAATTATGAGAAAGAACAAAAAAAATTAACAAATAAGAGCGAAAGAACACACGGATTTATAGTGGTTCACCCAATAATAATTATGTCCACGTTTAAATATATTTTATTAAGGAGTTTTGAGTTACAGATAAGCAGATAAAATAGGAGGAATACAATTAGTAAGATGTTGTGCGAAATTATGAGAAAGAACAAAAATTAACAAATAAGAGCGAAAGAACACACGGATTTATAGTGGTTCACCCAATAATTATTATCTCCACTTTCAAATAGATTTTATTAAGGAGTTTCGAGTTACAAATAAGCGGATAATAGAAGGAAGAGAAAACACTACTATAAACAATGAAACTCTAGATTGTGTTTGATCGTTAAATATAAGATTGAGCTAAATAAGGGCCGGTTTACTTGCATATTAGTTTATTTTCGGGTTTATAAACTAAATGTGTTTATATGGGTTTATAGTCTATTTTCAGGTTTATTTCTTGATGAGTTTATATAAATAAATTAGATAAAGTTGTTTACTTGGAGTTTATTTTTTGGTCTAATTTACTTCAAAAGACTCTCATACCCCTAAAAAAATCGAACAATAACGTTGAATACCCAGGGATGAACAAATAATATCAAGATGGAAAACCACAAGGCCAAAATTGGGTTTTAAATAAGAATAAACTTATGGAAGCATAAATAACCTTGGTTTAAAAAGTTTATTTTTAGTGGTTTATAAACTCATCTTAAACCCCTAGAAAAATAAATCAATCTCTAAATAAACGCTTACAAAAAGTAAACTCAGGGTTTATAAACTAAATGAAAAATAAATAAGGTCCAAACCGGCGGTTAAACCGCCGGTTTGGGTAAAAAAAAATTAAAAAAAAGGTCCAAACCGGAGGTTTAGGTTTGGCTGAGAGCCAAACCTAAACCTAAACCGTAAACCTCCGGTTTGACCAAAACGGCGAACCTAAACCGCCGGTTTGGTCAAACCTGTCCGGTTCACAAACCGCCGGTTTGACCCGGTTCACAAACCGCCAATTTGGCGGTTTGGTTTGAACCGGTCCCATGTCTACTTTTGATAATACACAATGTTAATACATAATTTCATTTAGACAATGTTAATACATAAAAGACTTGTGTAATCAAACCTTGCGTAAATGACGGACTTGTGTAACCAAATGTGTAAATGACACAATTGTGTAACCAAACTTTGTGTAAATGACATACTTGTGTACATGACATAGACAAACAGAACTTGTGTAATTAAGAAAATGACCGAACCTTGTGTATATAACAGATTTGTGTACATGACATAAACAAACGGAATATTAAAATTAGCATCTTTAATTAGGCAGAATATTAAACTATCAGAACGGTACCTCATCTATTGAGTCCGACCAAAGATTAATATCTACATGTTAACGGTGTTAAATGCCAGGGAGAAAATTTGTCCAAAAAAGCTCCTCCTTGTTTTTCTAGGATTTCACCTCAATTGAACATCAGAAGCAAGTCGCGTTGGAAATTCATCCCCTCGTTAAGAGCCCGCCTGAGAATCGTATCAAAATCGGCGAAAGAGAACGCCGCCTGTGTGCTCTCGTTAGAATCTCACAAATCAAGCAAAGCGAGGTCGAAATCGGACGATTAGGAACCATTGCATTGTTAGTGAATCTACTAGACAGTGGAGGTATTACAGGAAAGAAAGACGCATTAACGGCTGTAATATTCGGAATATTTTTTTTATTTTTGGTAATTGGGACGGGGAGCCCGATGACTCGCCCGTATTATTTGCATAAAACAAAAAGGATAGCTAAAATACACGTTCCAAGGCATATCAAAAGCAAGCACATCAGAATTTATCAGATTATTCATGAACCAACAATGACCTTGAGAAGCAAAAAGTACCCCGGCATAGTCATTTGGAATAAGCTTTCTCCATAGTTCGGAAACACACGGACAGTCGCGGAATAGGTGCAATAAGGTCTCAGGAGCATCTTTGCAGAGTGGACACGAATCATTTGGTGCAAGATGCCTTCGAAAGCGTTCAACGTTGGTTAATACTTTACCATGAATAACGGTCCAGAGGAACGTTCGGATTCTTTCCGGCACATCCAACTTCCAAATAAATTTGAACATTGGGGAGAGAACGTTTCCTGATTGGGATCTAGAAACAGCAATCAAATAAGCAGAAGAAGAAGAATATAAACCATTAGATTCATACCTCCAAGCCACACAATCTTGCACATCAGTAAAATCCCTGAGGGAAAACCCCGCAACTTTCAAGAGTACTTGCAACGGCAGCATCGAGCCAAGACGACTCCAATCCCAACCCGACCCAACGGTCCAATAGTCAGAGACTCGATCCGTCCAGAACATTCCAGATGGCCAAGAAGAAACATACTCGATTAATGGGTGATCACCACACCAAACATCCGTCCAGAAGCGTGTGGTATTTCCGGCAAAGATCACCCATCTAATACCTTGAATCAAGATATTATTCTTAGCCCATAAAATTCCTTTCAGAATATAAGAGCCCTTTCTCGAAGTTGAACAATCAAGAAGTTCTCTGGTTCCGTTAATGTCGTACTTTGCTGCTACAATTCTAGCCCAAGGTCTGTCGTTGTTATGTAGAAAGCGTCAAGCGAGTTTTCCAAGAGCAACCAGATTTGCATCAGCTGTAGTACGTATCCCTAATCCTCTGAGATCAATAGGTTTGCACAGATCCGTCCAAGCAACCAAATGAATGCTCCTTTTAGACTCCTTGTCATTCCATAGGAAAGAACGGCAAAGTCGATCAAGTTCTCTACAAATAGAAGCCGGCAGCTTTACCACCCGCATAATGTAAGATGGAAATGAACACAACACAGACTTAACGAGGGTAAGTCTACCAGCAAAGCTTAAGAATCGGCCTTTCCATGAGGCAAGCCTATTTTTCGTTTTTTCCACCAGAAAGCTAAAGTCGTCATTAGTCATACGTGTATGTAGAATAGGGAATCCCAGGTACTTACCAAAATTGGAGACAATTGGGAGACCTGTAGCAACCTGAAGAGAATCTCTTAACAGACCACGCACGTTAGGAGATACCATGAGCTGAGACTTAGCAAGACTAACTTTGAGTCCTGAATGGCAACAAAACTCATTAAGAACGTTCTTAATGATCATGACGTTTTTCACAGACGCTTCCGCAAACAAGACAATATCATCAGCGAAAAGGACATGAGAAATACCCGGGCAACCCCGTTTAATAATCACCGGCTTCTAGATATCACTGTCCACGAGATTTTGAATAGCGTGACCGAGTCTTTCTAAGCAAAGAACAAACAGATAAGGGGAGATAGGATCCCCCTGTCTCACCCCCTGGAAGGAAAAAAACAATCAGACATTTCTCCATTCCACAGGACAACCATAGCTTGGGACCGGACACACGTCGAAACCCAAGAGTTCCAAACAACCGAAAATCCTACAAGATCACAAGTCTCCTCGACAAAATCCCATGATAACCTATCATAAGCTTTCTCTAAAACGATCTTAATTGACATCCACTTCTTACCAGATTTCTTCCCTTGCAAGAGAATGGATCGGTTCTTGAACCAGAATAACTTTATCTTCAATCATTCTTCCCGGTATAAAACTGATTTGGAAAGGACTGCTAAGGTTGTCCATAAGAGGTTGTATTCTTGAGACCATCAATTTTGTAATGAGTTTGTAGATAACGTTACACAAGCCAATAAGTCTGAACTCTGACATGTGATCCAGATTACTACCTTTCGGAATAAGAGATATCAGAGTTTCGTTTGAACCAGGAGGCAAGATACCCGTGGAGAAGAAACTTCTAACAAATCTCAACACATTAGGACCAACTGAATCCCAACACTGTTGGAAGAAAATGGCACTAAACCCATCTTTACCAGGTGATTCCAAAGCACCCATTTGGAACAGACACTTCTTGATTTCAAGATCAGAGAAAGGGTTGCAAAGCCGAGAAGAATTAGTTTGAGACAAACAAGGAAAGTTAGAGAAGAACGAACCTTCCCTCGAGCCTCTCATAGTTTCAGCAATGAATAGGTTGCGGAAAAAATTCAAAACATTTTGCTTAATCATCGTCTGATCCGAAATCCACAAGCCTTCATCATTCATAATACATTCCACCCGATTATGTCTCCTTCGAACCAAGGTGCTAATATGAAAAAAGGAAGTGTTTCTATCACCATCAACGATAAACTTATCTCTCGACTTCTGAAGCCAAAGTAACTCCTCTTGATCCAATACCGACTCAAATTCGATTTGAAGCTCACTGTGCAAGTCTAGAAGCCCTTGAGACAATCTAGTTTCAATATCAGCTTGGACTGCAACTAAATGGTCTAGGAGATTATTTTTCTTCTGTTCGATTCTTCCAAATACTTCACCATTCCATCTTAATAATCTGGATTTAAGAGTAGAAAGTGCTCTACAGAGATCATTATATCATTATTTCCTGTAGCATCCCAATTCTTGTCGACCACAGTAGAAAATTCTGGATGTAAGAGCCAAGCAGCCTCAAAGCGAAATGGACGGCGGGAATTGTCGGCTCTTCTAGATGGATAGAATTGTAGGAGAAGCGGATTATGGTCCGACGATAATGCCAGGAGATGACGTACAGTCGCTTCAGTCCAGAGCATTCTGTCTAGTCTCTTTGAAAGCCTGTTTTCGATGTGCTTACCTCTGTTCCAAGTGAAAGCGGACCACTGAATCCCATATCAATAAGTTGAGAATCCTCAACCCATTTTTTGAAAGTTCCAGAATCAGCTGAAAGAGACCTAGATGATCCCCCAACTTCATTGTAATTGAGCACACAGTTGAAATCGCCACCAACTACAACCGGACCATTGCACGTGAAAACAGCAGAGAACAAATTCCGCCAGCAAACAAAGCGTCGAGACGGGGAAGGGGGACTGTAAACAGCGAAAAAATCCAAATGGCTAGTTCCCAGAATAACAGAAGCTTGTAGAAAATTAACATCTTTGTGCTTGACAGTAATAGAAAGAGTAGCATAATTCCAAAGCATCCAAATCCCACCTTCGAAACCAATAGCTTCAATTCTAGCAAAATCGCTAAATCTCGACCTTAAACATACTTCTTCAGCTTTCTCCCCGAAATTTTAGTTTCAAAGAGAAGTAATAAGTCTACCTTGTGACGGTTTATCATGTAATTAAGGGCTTTACGGAACCGCCGATTACCCGCGCCCCTGCAATTCCATAGAAGGCTATTCATTTGGAACCACCCAAGTTGGCGGAACCAGGTGACACTTGAACTGCTTCAATTTCTTGCGACTCAGTCATACCAACATCGGGACGGTCCGGCGGGAGAAAGTAGGGTTCCGAAATCGGGAGTGTAGAATAGATATCCATGTCCGGCAGTGCGAGAGGAGGCATCGACTAGGTAGGGCTGGTGTCGGGGGTCTCAACTACGGGGCATGGGCTGGAGATGGGAGGAATAACAGTAGCCTTGGATGGTGTCACAGACGATGCAAGTGGAGGTGAAGTGTGATCATTGGGCCTTGATGGAGTGGACATATTAATTGGGCCCTGAGGCACATTAAAGCCCACTAACTTTGGTCTTTTAGAATTTTTGGGTTGAATGCTCCTGTTGTCCTCCAAAGTAACGTTCTCAGCATTTATTAACGTTGCTAATGGGGTATCATTGCCCTTGGAAACCGGCGTAATCACAGCCGCGTTAATTTCATTCGTAACGGTCCTCTCACTAATCTTGATCGGAGTAGTCGTTGGTGAATCACTGGTTCCGACTGAAGCAAGAGCGTGGAATTTGTTGAGTGACGAAGACTCGGGTCGATTAACACCTTTACCTTTGTCGTTAGACTGAGCCTTACGAGGTTTTCTAGTAACTGTCATCCATGGGCCAAGAAATTCATCTCCGGACGAGGTCACCTTGTTGTCATTAGTCTCCATAGCATCAGACAAAGTGTTGTTATTAGTGTTGTATCTTGTGTATGTGGCATCCGTATGAGTAGTTTGGTGACTTGAGATAGCAATCTGAGGACAACGTTATGACCATATAGCCCACACCGATGGCAAATCAGGTTCAGACCTTCGTACTCAACGTTAACTCTTGAGTCTCCGATGAGAATAGTCTCAATCACTTGCCTATCAAGTTCGATTTCGATACAAACTCTTGCAAATTTACCTCTAGTGGCATACAAGGTATTAAGATCCACCTTTAGAGGAGTTCCAAGTGCCGACGCTAATCCGTACAAAACAGCTTCGTCGTAGAGTTGCATAGGAAGGTTCGATAGTCTAGCCAAGCGAAAATAGTACGGAGATTATCATTGTAAAGATCAAATTGCGCAGACCATGGTCTAACTGTAATGTAATAACCGAAGATCTCCCAGGGACCATCCGTCAGAGCCCTCAGGAAGTCGTCCTCTTGGTCGAAACGTACAACATAATATCCATTTGGTAAGTCTAAAATTTCCATTAGTCCTGATGGACGCCATAGTTGGTAAATGCGACGTTCAAGGATGCGGAAGGCGACATTCCTCCCTAGAACCTTGATGATCACCGCCTGCTTCCATTCTCGGACAATAATTCCACAACATTATGGTCAATTTCAGCCACTGCGAGTCCTCTGACACCTTCGGGAAAAGAAATCCGCATTCTTCTTGATTCGATGAGCGAGTCGCAACAAAGAGGAGCAGCCGTAGCATGTGGAGCGCCCACCGCTGCAGCATAGGATCTACCATCCGGGGGCTTATCCGGCGGAATGGGTTGAGGGGCATGAAGTGTGGAAGGAGTTGGGATGGGAGAGGAAGAGCTGGGGTTCACCATTTCTCTTAAAGAAACGATTTTATTTTTTTTATTTATTTTGGAATTTTCGAACCGAGTTACAACTATCAGATCAAATCAAACGTACCGGTTCACGTGCCGTTGTATAGGAGATTCCGCCTCTGTCCTTCATTGTTTCAAGATGCAAGTATAGGAGATCAACTCTGGTACTGTTTTGCTTCGCTTGAGTGCATATCAAACCGGTGACCTTGTGCATAATGAACAGCTCCTTAAAAGTTAGAAAGCTATAAGAGGGTGGATATGAAATTGGTTCAAGTTTTCCTATGATAACCAGGTGAGATCTTATTTTTGCGGAATCGAGTAGTAGCATTAACATAATTTTTTACTCGATTCAGTTAAGTCTTTTGGACTTAGCTGCTTTTGTATATGAGTTGATCATATAAGTGGTGTGTGCTTATATGTATTATAGTATGTATATAATATTGATTACTGATTCAGCGACCCACTCTACATGGTATACGGGTCGGTGTGTCAAACCATTCCAGTTGGATAAAGGGACGGAAACGAGAGTTGTAGACTTCTCGTCCGACAAGTTTAAATGGACTATGAGCGCATGAGTCATGACGTTAATGAAGATAATAAAACGGATTATGTGTTAGCATGCTCCTTGTTAATATTCATGTTTTATGTGTGTTTGTGCTTATATGTTTTTCTTATATATGAATAGTTAACGGTTTATCCGTGTTTGTTAGACGTTTTGCAGTATAGGGTTGCTACCGAGTGATCCGGATAGTGATGTCAGCCGAGGTTTCCGTACTTGTAGTACGGGTGGTATTTTATTTGTATCCCTTGTTGTTGACGCTAGTAGCATAGTTAGATCTTAGGATCTTTCTCGACTGAGAGTCTATTGTTATCTTGACATTTTATCTATTTAATCATTTTTCACTATTTTAACATTTGTGCCTTGTTGTAAGATTTTGTAATATTGTTGTCAAATTAAGGTCGGGACCCATTGTGAGGTTCTAAGCAGTAGCTTTTCAAGTTCTAAGAATTTAGGGTGTTACAATGACGCTCTACTCACTCTGCACCGGCGACAACTCCCATGGAATGATTCGAGTGAGGGAATTGTGTGCTAAGTTTAGTAAAACAAGCTTTTTGTTGTGCGCAAATTTCCAGGAAATTGTTCCGTTCAATTAATTTCCAAACAACTCAATCAGCCAATCTTGTAAATGTTCTAGCATCCGTCGAAATCGGACAATTTTCTCATTATACCGCTGTCGGAGGCAGAGAAGATCTGTAAATTTGGCGACTGTCAAATGTTTTCCATTAATTCCGAGTATAAGTTGTTTTGTGACAGATTCAAAGTCCCTAGAGATATTCAAAGGCAAAGAAGATCTTCCTCAACGGTGAAGCTCACATTAACAAGCCATGTTGTATCACCATTGTCGCAAATGCTGAGAATTGTTGGCCAGCTTTGCTTGACTCCATTGGCTACTCGCCGGAGGAGATTAGCTTTTTGGAAGGCCACTGTCAGAAGGCCGCCATAGATACAAGTATTGATCTTACTCCTATTGATCTTAATCCTAATGTTTCACCATCTCCAATGGTTCATCTTCTTTAATTGCTCTATTGGCTCTGATGTTTTTGGCAATCAAGAATAATGATAAAACTCTATGCGTATTAGTTTGAATAAACTCAATCTATTGATTCAATTCATGAGCAATCTCCGATGAAACAATTATATGAACAACGAGAATCGATTCAAACACAGTACCGTGGGCACTCAATGATGTCAAAATTCATCAAATTTGAACCCATACATGATTAGCTGTCTCAGTCCTTCACCACCAGTGACCAGTCTTGTAACCTTAAAAAAGGGCTTAAAAAACAAGTAGAAGATTTTTTGGACAATTTTGCCCCTGAAATTTAACATCGTTAACGTGTGAACAGTAACGTATGTACTAATCATTGGTAGGGCTCCATATATGAGGTATTGTTCTGGTAGTTTAAACGATGAGGTACTAAAATTTATTCAACCTAAAAGATAGGGTAATGTTTAGGTAATTTTCTCTTAAAAGTATACTTTCTAGGGGAAGTGTTCAAGTAAGGCCCATTATTCCGGTACGGCCGTGCGGCCGTCTGTACGGCCGACACGTGTCCCGAAATTTTTTTTTTTTTT
>BSUD01000079.1:233718-255844 GCA_033239045.1 Fagopyrum esculentum | reverse complement strand
GTGAAACTAGTCAAGTTAACCCGGAATTGTGAGCGTAGCTAACGAGCAGAGGAATGAAGAGGTCGCATAGCGAAGTGGATATCGCGTTAGACTCCGAATCTAAAGGTCGTGGGTTCAAATCCCACTGTGATCGTCCTCCTTTCTTGTTTTTCTTCTTATGGTTTATTGCACATGAATATGTGGGCAAGTGGATTTGGTTATTACAAATTGAATGGTTTTATGGTTTATGGCTTATATGGTTGAAAATATGAATGGAGGAACATGAATATGAGGGCAAGTGGATTTGGTTCATGAGAAAAGGCAAGACTTGCTGTGGGAAGATGCTTTGCAAAGTGATTAATTTTGCTGGATAAGAATGTAATGTTTTTAAATCTGTATTTTCAATGGAGCCCTTGATTTATTGTTTATGGCTTATATGGTTGAAAAGATGAATGGAGGAACATGAATATGAGGGCAAGTGGATTTGGTTCATGAGAAAAGGCAAGACTTGCGATAAAAAGAAGTCCTTGAGCCCCTATATAAATGATGATAATACCGAACATGGACCAATATGGTCCAAGGTGATATCTTTAAGTGATTCATTTTGCTGGACAATAATTTTTTGTTTCTAAATCTGTAATTTCAATGGAACCCTTGCGATAATTTTTGAGTAATTATAAATATAATGCCTATTTATTTATTGTTTATCGCTTAGATGGTTGAAAAGATGAATGGAGGAACATGAATACGAGTGCAAGTGGTTTTGATAATGCCGAACTTGGACCAATTTGGTCCAAAGTGATGATCTTAAAGTGATTAATTTTGCTGAAAATGAATGTTTTGTTTTTAAATCTGAATTTTCAATAGAAGCCTTGTGATACTTTTTGAGTAGTTGTAAATATTTTATTGTTTATGGCTTATATGGTTGAAAAGATGAATGGAGGAACATGAATACGAGGGCAAGTTGATTTGGTTCATGAGTAAAGGCAAGCCTTGCTATGGAAAAAAGTCCTCAAGCCCCTATGAAAGATGAATAATGCCGACTTGGACCAATTTGGTCCATGATGATGATCTTAAAGTGATCAATTTCGCTGGAAAAGTATGTTTTGTTTTAAAATCTGTATTTTCAATGGAACCCTTATATGGTTGAAAAGATGAATGGAGGAACATGAATACGAGGGCAAGTTGATTTGGTTCATGAGTAAAGGCAAGCCTTGCTATGGAAAAAAGTCCTCAAGCCCCTATGAAAGATGAATAATGCCGACTTGGACCAATTTGGTCCATGATGATGATCTTAAAGTGATCAATTTCGCTGGAAAAGTATGTTTTGTTTTAAAATCTGTATTTTCAATGGAACCCTTGTGATACTTTTTGAGCAATTATATATTTAATGCCTATTAATTTATTGGTTATTGTGCCTATTTAATTTATTGGTTATTGCTTATATGGTTGAAAAGATGAATGGATGAACATGAATATGAGGGCAAGTGGATTTGGTTCATGGGAAAAAGGCAAGACTTGCAATGAAAAGAATTCCTCAAGCCTCTATAAAAGATGATATTGCCGAACTTGGACCAATTTGGTCCAAGGTGATGAAAAACTACTGAATCAAAGCCTCGTTCAGCTTGAGGGTTTATCTATGTTATACAATTGCAAATATGCATTTTATGCTAAAAGGCAATTTACTTGTAGCTCTCTTGTTGTTGGAGGTTATAGCTGCATTCAGAGATGCCTTTTTCATCAACTGTAATTTATTTTCTTGATGCTAATAGGGACAGTGCTAAAGTATCTGGTAGAAATAATTGCTTGTCCTTGGAAAGCATTGACAGGATATCTGAATCATGTATCTTGAATTCGTCAAAGGAGAACAAGTATTGGTTGCTCAAAAGAAATCTTTAGCACCGAGGACTTGTTATTCAATAAGCAATTATTATGGCACAATCTATGAGTAGGGATACAAATGTCTGCAGTCCCTGATACAGGTGGATCAGATGTGAGTGAAACCCTTGTCGGGTGAATGTTTTGGGTGGTGGATTGGGTGGCGGTCCGGATCATCCGGACTTATTCAATAAGCAATTATTATGGCACAATCTATGAGTAGGGATACAAATGTCTGCAGTCCCTGATACAGGTGGATCAGATGTGAGTGAAACCCTTGTCGGGTGAATGTTTTGGGTGGTGGATCGGGTAGCGGTCCGGATCATCCACCCACCACTCAATCCATTGCGATCCCTAGCCTCCGGACATGAAGAAGCTTTTGTCTGCAAATTTGAAGTTTATGACCTCAAACAGACAGCTTTTAAAGGTATGTCGGTGTATTGAACTCGATTAGCTTGGTAGTTGATACAGTAACATAATGATGCTATCAAACTGTCCATTTCTTTGGCGTTAATATGGAGATGTATCCATGATGATGATGTTTAGCCTTTGCGACCTTGAACAAAAGAAAGTGATGTAAAAAGAAAGCTTGCTTCATTTGTTGATAATATATTTTGCCATTAGTTATTCAGTATTTTCTCCTAAAGGCTTCTTCATATTTTATCAGCTGACATCAGGTTCTTGAATGTTGGTTTATCAGTTCACTGATTGCAATTTTAGTATCTTATTTATCGGCTTGAAGCACAGGAGGCATAACACGATTGATGCGTCAGGTTCTTGAATGTTGTGCAGCTGAAAAATTGGATATTTCCGCATCCTGATGACCATTTTCATCACAAACGCATCAGGTTTTTGAGATTGCAGTCTATTAATAAGATATTGGGCTTGAATGAGTTTGGTTCATTCATGATCCTCCAGCCCTGTTCAGCCAACATAGACACATGAAAAACTGTCGGATCTCGGAAGCCAATACCACCTAGGTATTTTTGGTAAACACAAATCTGTTTACTCACTTTTAATATCAGATTTTCTGACATATAAAATCAGCAAATCTTATTAATAGACTTTCACCAACACTTGACCCCCCACGAGAAGTGCGCAATCATCTCATGAATCTCAGACTTGTCCAAGTTCACTTTTTGTCCAGTACCCTTCTCAAAGCATTCAATGATCTTGATGAAGCTCTCACACCTTCATGGTCGTAGCTCTGCCGAAGAGAAGGCTATCATCTACAAAAAGTAAGTGTGAAATAACCGGTGCACCATTACATACCTTAATACCATGGAAGTTGCCCTGAGCACCAACCTTGTTACATACCTTAATACCATGGAAGTTGCCCTGACCACCAACCTTGTTTAGGAGGCTCAAAAACACATCCGCGCATAAGACAAAGAGAAAAGGTGAGATTAGGCCTTCCATGCCTTATTCTGCTGGAAGCTTCATGGTTCATTTGCATTGAACTATTCATGTGCATAGAATTGTTAGTATGAAAGGACAGGAATTAACCATAGGATTACTTCAACAATAAATACATCAATATATTATATTAGACAGTATTGGGTCTAATAGTATAATCTTTCGAGTAATAAGCTACAAAGAGAGGCAAGACACAAGCGTCATTGCCCTCCCTTAACCAAAACCAAAAGAAGAGATGAAACCATCCCTATCTCTACTTTCCTTCCAAGCCTTGAGAATCTCATCTGCAGATGGCAAATCTAACCCAGCAGAATCATCCATCTCAGAGACGGGAAAGTCGAGCAACTGTACACTTTCTAAAATGTCCTCTTCCTCGCAAGAAAAGTCATCAGATTCACCAGGCACCACATTATCCAAATGTAATGAGAAAGAAGAACGTGTGTTGGAATCAATGCCGACACTAAAGTTTTCGGAAGCTGGGTTTGTTTCGTAGAGATTAACCATCTTACTATTGGAAGTAGTAGCAGGGAGTTCTTTTGATGAATCTGATTTACAGAGAGACTGCAAAGATCTAAGCAAGTTAGTTATTGTGGCTTCCTTTGTCAAGTCATTATCTCGGAGTACCTCTAAGAAGGTTCTTAGACATTCCATAGTGATTCTATCATTGTTCTTCTCAAAAAGATCAATCCACTGCTTCTCACTCACTTGAAATGGGGCATAAGCCATAGTGTTTACTATTGTTGCTGCTCTTGTGTAGTCACCGAGCTTTAACGCTACACAAACCATTTCAGTGAACATCAAAGAATTTGGAATTTCTCCGGCCTCTAAAATCGCCTCAAATGCATGTTGTAGTAGATGTCCCTGCACGAAGAAAAGCCAACAAAAATGGGTAAGTTAATTAAAACTTGAAATATAGAACATAAGGTTAGAATTTTACCTTCCCGGATCTTGATGCTTGTATAAGTAGCCATGAGTGTTTACTCTGATCAAGCTGGTATCCTTGAAGAACCATTTCCTTGTACATATACTCAAAATACTCCCATTGCTGTGCATGAGCAGATGCCTTCAGCATTGAGATGTAAGTATAGAAATCTGGCTGAAGAGGAATGTCTGTCTCACTTGAGCTGGTTTCGTATCCAGACTCTTTTCTTTCTGTTTTTTCAAACAATGCCTTGGCTTCTGAGAACATATCATTTCGGCCATAGACTTCTAATATTGCATTTATTGTACCAATGTCGGGTTTACAATGGTGGGTCATGTGCTCAAAGATTGATATACAATCATTGACATGTCCCCCATCCATGGAAGACATGATCATCCCAGTGAAGGCAACCTTTAATGGCTTTGAATGTCGAAGTTTCTTCAATTTCTGAATCTGCATTGCATTTCAAGGAGATTAAACTAATCCTCGCCACCAATAAACCCTATTTTTCCCGGTTTACAAAATAGTGGAAGTGAAGGAGGATAACTAACCTCCACCATTGCTTCTTTCCATTTGCCCTTGTTACAAAGGCAACATGCTAGCTCATAATAAACACTGGCTGTTCGAATGACTCCCCTTCGTTCCATTTCTCTTACTAGATCAACAGCTTTACCAACTTTATCCTCTTTCCAGAAGGTTCTGATAAGAACTGAAAACATTCAGAGTGGATCAATCATTGATCTTCAGTGACTTTGAACAGAAGGAAAGGATGTAGAGAGTATATTTGTACACCTTTATAAGTAAGAGCATTTGGGATCTCGACACTCCTTTGCAATCTTCCAAACAGTTCATGAACTAGATCATACTTTCCAGCACGAAGCATGACCTGCCAACACATCCCATCAGTGAAATTTGTTCAACTGAATGCAGTATGACATCCAAGGCCATAGTAAAATTCCCATAATAGTTGTTGTGTTCAAGGTTGCAATTTTCAGTTTGTCATGCCATTAACATCATTTACAAACTTTAAAAGAGAGATTCTCACGATAGAGTACCTCCATTGCAAGTCCATAAGTTGCAGCTTTTGGTCTTAGGCCACTCTTCCTCAATTGCTGAAACACCCAAGAAACTCCCTTCCATTGATGAGATGAAATACAAGCATTCAACACCTGCATCATGACGAAATCCCACACACTACTAAGCAAAGTAATTTACAAGATCAGTCGCAAGAAATCATAAGCAGTAAAACTAAGGGATTTTTCACTCACAGAATTAAACACAACCAAGTCAGGTTGAAGGACAGGATCCCATTTCTTGTTATGTACATTTTTTACTCCTTTTAAAGGTTTCACCCTCATCAATTCTATTATGTTTATCAATTCCTTAAGTAGTCCCGCTTGGCCAAGGGTCACGGCTATACTGTGATATGCAGCCATATCTGGATAAATGTTGCAGTCCCTCTGAAGCAATTCGAGAATAGAAAATCATGAAAATTATTAAGGGGAAAAAGTTAAGTTCACTCAATACAATACATGGGCTTCAGTCATTACACGCATCAGCTGAAAAATCTGGAGAGCTTCCTGAGGCCTTCTTGCATTTCCTAAGACTGAAAGTAGCTTTGTGTAGACAAACCTACCAACCAAGAATGGATAAAGACAATAGTGAAGAAATATCAAAACTTCATAATCTAAGCATTAAAAAAATCCTTCAAAAATGCTCTTCAAATTGCATAAAACACTAATTACCAAAAACAAGTACAGATTCACGCATTCTGGAAGGAGATACAATCTTGTGACTGCCTGAGGAAAATTCAATATGTTGTAACAGAACTCCAATGCTAGATTTCATCCTCATATAGCAACATGGGTGGCCCCGTTTAATATGATAAATTAAGGGGATTAAGATTATGGGAATTAAAGCAGAGAAATAATTCTCGTAATTTCGTTTGGTAAGGGAATTAAGGAGATTAAAGGGGTTAGATTATGAAGATTAAGGGAATTAGATTATGGAAATTTTGTAATCCAATAAAACTTAGATTATAGGAATTATAAGGATTAATGAGCCCTCTTCCTATATTTCACCTTTTTCATCCATAAACAAATTTAACACGTACTTTTTCGTAATTTTACCCACAATCATATTCATTTTACCAAACACTCATTTCACTTATTTTCATACTCATTCTGTTAAACAATTTCATCTCCTTAATTCTTCATCTAAATAATTATCTTCATTCTCATCTTCATCTACATAATCTTACGTTACCAAACGGACCTAATAACTTAAATCTCACAGGCACATGAGATAATGAACTGTGCTACCAAACAACAATCATGCTAAAATGCATTATTGGCCATTAAACTTATATTATGCATCTGAACAAGCTTAAGTTACCTGCTGTTGTAGTATTTATGCGCTTTACGACTGTAAATCCATTCAACAACACCCATTGCCTGCTTCCAACACCCACGAACACCTAGTTCTCCTACAATCTTAAGCAACTGAGCCTCTGTAAACTCTAAATCCGACTGTTTCATAATCCTTGAAAATTTCCAGTCATTCAAAGTAATCCCGCGCCCAGCACAAAGCCTAATCAACATAGCTGTTCATCAATCAGAACAAAGCCTAAAAAAAGTAATATAAACCGATCAATGATTGTCTAGCAAACCTATTGACGAGGATTTTGATTTTCTCAGTATCAGGACGGTCACGCTTCACATATGGCGTATCGTTTCTCGCCACCATTGAATCTTCCAATTCAACATCATCGTCATCCAACATTAACGCAAAGGCTTCTTTCTTCCTCTCTTCAAAAATTTCACCCAATTCTTTCAAATGTTGATGATTCAGGTTTTCTCCTTTGAACTCATCCTTCCCAGGTGCCAATTCCCTTAATTTCCCTCTCTCTAACCGCTCCCATGGCCTTCCAATCATCTTCTCACTGGAATTTCCACGTTCGGATCCCAGCATTTTGTTTAATTGTTTGTACTCCTGGGATATGGTCTTGAAATAAAACTCTTCGGCTAGGGTTTCCTCTTGGGATTTTGAGAGAGGTTGTGGCTGCAAGGCGTCAAGACGTTTGGACTTGCGAAGAGATTTCTGGAGGTGTTTCTTGCGAAGGGTGTGGATGATTTTTGGGGTGGGTTCAACACCACTCTTGAGGAGCTTGTGCTTGATTTTCTCAGTTAGAGGGTCGACCTTAGGTGTTGGAAGCGGCGGCGGAGGAGGAGCAGCAGCTTCCATTTTTCGGTGAGAATGTAATATTGGATTGGAAGGGGTTAAGAGAGGTTTATCTGAAAGTGTTCATCACCAAGTACTTTGTCATTATTCAATCCCAACCCAACTAATATAATTGCCTTGCACCTATTAGTAGGGTGAGCAAAAAAAAATCTGACTCGCCTAATCCGATCCATTAAAATTCGAATCCAAAAATATTCAGTAATTGATAGTCCGATCTAATTTGGAAGTATTTTCGGAACATCGGATCGGATACGAATCGAGATTTTGAGGGGTAAAAGTCGGATCGGACCGGATATATCCGACTAGCCTATTAATAAATTTTCGGATAAAGTGTTTGATATCCGGGGACTCTACAATCGAATTCGGATTGGACTTTTATAGAATTATCGGATTGGATATCCGAAAATGTTCACCCGTATGGCTATTAGTCATCTTATGCAACTGCCATTTCATATCTAACCTCTTTTGGTAAAATACGCAGGGAAAGGAAAATTCTCTTATTAGATACGGACTAAAACAACGCAGTTTAAAAAGCTGCGAAATTTTTTTGTAACTCGCAGTTTCAAACTGCGAGATTTAATTATAATATGCGGGATTTGAGCACATTGTTACAGTACACTTAATCTCAATTCTTTGCTAACACTACCAATTGAGTTAATTTAACAATGTGCTCATTGTTCCGAGGCTAGAATTCCTTCCTATTTCGAGAATTAGTTTTAAATACTTTCCAATGACTACTACCCAACTGATTTTTTTCGAACGATTAACGCCAAGAGGGAGGCGCTGGCGGACTCCTCTTGGCCACAAGACGAAAGCATTGTGGGTCTTTGTAGCATATGGTCGATGGTTGTTATTTAATCTGGATCAATCTAAATGTGCAAATAGCCTAGTCGTTGAGCCTTCTGCATAGCCATGAGAATAGCCATGGTTTCGGCAACAATAGGGTTACACGACGCCCCAAACCTTTATACCATGGCTCCAACGAGAGAACCACTTTCATCTCTGAAAACAGCTCCAAGCCGCGTCCACGAACCGTGAATAGCCGCATCATTGTTGATTTTTACATATCCCACACATGGTTTTGCCGAACTAATGGGGCCAACTAGACCAATATTGGGTGTAGCAATACTCACTTGAGTAGATGCAAAACCGATTGACATCTTGTGAAGTTCCTTGAGAACTCCAACGTTTGTGGGTTCATCACCAAAATTCTAAAGGTTATGAGCAATCCAATCAATCCAAGAGCATAGGAGAAACTCCATCACCATATTGATGCCGTCAGTTTCAAGGATGGAGGAAACGATACTTTCGAGGATAGACGTTGTGTTTTGAGCTTTCCATTGGCCGACTCATTATCCTTTTCCTCGAAGACTCATTGCTTTTGGTCTACCTTGATGCGGTTTTGTATTTTTCTGATTTTTGTTGCAGTTGATAGTTGTGGTTGTTCACTATGATCATTTAGTGCATCGAACTGCTTTCACTTATTAAAAAATGTAAGATAAAAAATAACGTTTTTTGGCTTTTGATTTTTGTCTTTTCTGGCATTATTGCCTTGGGCTCGATCAGACAAGAAGTCTACCAAAAGCAGTGCAAAACTAACGCTTTTTAAGCGAGTTGAGCGATCAAACAATTAATCATTTATCAAACTTCCACGATTGTCTAACCATGCTCAGTTTTTTTGCTAGATCTCGTCATTGCCATTTATTTCATCACATACGTTGTGTGCTACTAAAGGGATGTGATTGTGTACTCAACTCTATATGTATGTAATAGAGTAAATATTCATACGCATTTTATAAGGTCAATTGAATCGTGATAAACAATTTGATGATGCAGATTAATTAGGAAGAGAGTCAGAGAGACATACCAGTTTGATATGAATATCTAGAACAGAGGGTGATTAAGAAGATGAGTGTACAGCACACAGAACAGAGTAAGGGCATTAATTTTGTAATACACAAATAAGATTGTCAAACTAAACTCGTTTATCAACGAATTGAGCCTAAAATTTATCGTTTAGAAAAAAATTATGGGTTTGAGACAATATCCTATAATGTTATTCCAGCTGAATGTGTCATACCTAAATTTTAACAGACTTTTACAGCTCAGGTAGCCGACTAACACAAAAAAACAAAAACTTCACAAGTAAAAAAAGATTTAAACCAAGATATCCAAAGACAAGTTGCGATTATCAATCAATCCTTGACAAGTCCACCTTCCTGAACTAAATAATTAAGAAAATAACGGGGAGAAGATTTTTATAATACACAGATTTAAGATATCAACAAGCTGTTGATATCATCAAAAGGGCAACAAACTGCCATAGAAAACAAGCAATTTTATTCATTGTTTTCTGCACAAACAATTTGCTGTACAAAATGCAGAATCAGTCATGCATAGAAAGACAACAAATCTTTACTCCTCGCAGCGCCTACATGACTAAGCTTGTAGGTAACCATGTTCTTCCAAATATGATACCACAATTTGTCCCATTTCTCGTGGCGACGTGCATTCTCCTCCCGGTTTATGTTGCAGCACAATCTGCAGGATTCGAAAGTTTTTCCAATAATCAAAAACAAGAATCAGCTTCTAACTGAGTAACTAGGCAACATTTAACGGAACTGAGCGTTGTACCTCACAGTTCAAAGGTTCCTCGTATGGATCATCAATCCCTGTAAAACCTGCATATTAAGAAAGATTGATGTTCAGAAAGTTAAAAATAGCTAAGAGATGAATTATAAGTTTATGTTGTTTCCTCTGTGAAGTCTGATTCAGATTTCAACCGTAATCAATAAACTGTATGCCAATACGAGAAAAAGATGATCAAAGATCGTTATTACCTTTAATTTTTCCAGCTCTTGCTAGCTTGTACAGACCCTTTGGGTCTCTAGCCTCGCATACTTCAAGTGGAACGTCCATAAACACCTGAGATGTTTATAACCTTGAGATTATTAACAAATTTAGACACTAAAATAGCAGAAAATTTTGTCCAAACAAGGACGAAGAGAGACCTCGATAAAATCTCCTTCTGGCATTAGTGCACGACAGGCGTCTCTATCCCTTCTGTAAGGAGATATTAAACTAGCAATGCACATAACACCTGCATCAGCAAACAGCTTTGCTACCTCACCTGGAATCAAGTAAAGATATTGAGCTCAATAAGATGCAAGAAGATATCAGCAAATCCCTGAGACTGCATACAGATAATGAAACAACTAACCAGTTCTTCGTATATTTTCAGCCCTATCTTCAGCTCCAAAACTTAGATTACTGTTCAAACCATGTCGAAGATTGTCGCCATCCAAAACATATGTCATCTTCCCCATGGAATGCAAAATTCGACTTAGGGCACATGCCACAGTGCTTTTCCCTAAGACAAAACGGTAGGTGAAGAAGGATAAGAACAAGAGTGTTACCACAGTAATGACAAAAAATCTGATAAGACATTAATGCTTCCCCTTTATAAAAAGAAATCCCAATAATCAACCACAAAAGCTAATTCAAGACATGCTATATACATCTGGCATCTGCTACTTGGAAGTTAATTAGCACCTCAAAAAGATGAAAGCAACTTTTGAGATGGCTAAATAATGATAAGAGGGAGTTCCATAATTGGATATTATTGCACCATGCTCCATAGACATAGCAACCACTCATAAAGATTATAAAACTATGAATCAGGTGACATAACAACTCACATTGAAAAGATTCAATTGAAGCATGAAAAAGGTAATCAAATAAACAAACCTGAACCACTAAGACCAGTTATCCAAATGACACAACCTTTCTGCTTAAGTAGCTCTTGCCTCTCTGTCTTGTTTACTGAACACTCATGCCACAAAATGTTTGAAGATTTCCCGATGGTAGACATCTGCCGCGAGCATTTACCTAAACAGATACTCGTTGAGTCAGACAAAAACTGAGAAGAAAGTCTAGCAATTACATATAGTTCACAAAAACATCAACCAAAGTCTACAGCAATCAAGGATATGGATCATCCACTCATTATGATAAAGACTTTAGTTGAAGATTTGTCACCAATTGTGAGCATCAAATTGGCCACTAACTAGTACTATTCATTTACTGATTGATACAAGGAAAGAATATTCAATAGGAACAAACCCAGGAAAAGCCAAAAAACCTAGTAAATTCAATACTAATAAGCAAAGCCGAAAACGCAGTCGTGGATATCAGATAGATGATCCAGCACGTCTGGATTGTTTCTTAATCTATCTAGAAACCCTAATTCACTTTTCCACAAACATGAAAGCAACCTATATGAAGATGAAAACAAATCGGATTATAAAACTAGCAGAACTACCACAGAATTCACTTTCCTTCCTCAAATTTGGTTCAGTATCATACGCAACTGGAAAGAAACCCTCTTTTGAATTGGTGTGATAGGAAGAACATATGATACTTATCAGAACTCAAAAAAACCCCTTTTAGATGGTGTGGAAGTAGTTGAAACTTTTACAAGTCAACGAACGGAAATAGGGGACCGATTCAAACAGACGAATGCAGGTTATAAATTTGATTTGTAGATTATATAAATTACATTAAAGATGCTAACTAAAAGAAGGAGAGAAGAAGTAAACCGTTGGGAAACGAAGAAGGATGAGCATTATTAGCCGATTGGCTAGGTTGATTAGCGTCAATACGAGAACAAGACGACGTCGTTTGAGTATCCTCGATAGCCGCAATCGGCATCTGCATTTTCCACCGTTTGTCACCATAATAAACTCCCTTCCTCCGACGATGTTCACCAAACCGAACCACATTAGGCACCAAACTCTTCGTGGTTGGTTCGCAGTTGAGCGAATTTCCCGGTAACGAGATCACCGACTTAAGAGCAGCCATTAAATCGAAAGCCTAAAACCTCGATCCGTTTTCAAATTAATAACAGAAGAAGGATGTTGGATTAAAAGATGGGTATTTCGGCCATTGAAGTACAGATTTGAAGGCTTTAAAAGGATCTGGAATTGGAATTGGAATTGGAATTTGAAATCATCAATGCAGAAGAGGGGCCTACTGGGAAGAATACAAATCTGACGGAGAGACACAGAACCACAATTGAAGATACAAAGGAGCAGAATTTGATGAATTTATTATTCAATCGTGATAAAATTAAAAAATTATAATCTAGACAAAGGAGAAAGAATTGGGATTCCACATGGAAGCAATAAAAGAAGATAGACGTTGGAGCTGAAGAGAAAATCTCGTAGTTGCCTAATCTTCTACTTAATAATAGTAATTCTCTTTTATCTATTTTTAAGGATAAAACACCAAGCTCCGTTATATCTTGGGTCGGGTTTCTCCCAAATGTTTGAACAAAGTCCCCATTCGGACAGGCCTTAGTATGAGCATAATATGAATCAAACGAGTTAAACATTGACGTGTTCAAGTTTGATTTGTTTATGAATGAGACGAACGATTCCATCCCGAGCTCAAATTTTAACTAGTTTTAAACGTGTTTATAATCGGTTCATTATAAAGTGAATGAGTTCGAGTCAAGTTTTTTACAAGCGTTTGAGTAGCTTGGCCAAAATAATGATCCTATCATGTTATTTTAGTCGTACGAGTCGAACATTGACATGCTCAAACTCGACTAGTTTATAAACGAGTTGCACCTAAATTTTATGAGAGCTTTAAAAATGTGTACATATTCGAAGAAAACCCAAGGTAGGGATACACGGCCACAAGATCCACCGTAAAAGGGCGAAAACCCAATATAAAGCGAGTGAAAACGGGTGGTGGGTGAAGCGGGTGGTGGATCTGGTTGGATTCGGGTGGATGCTTCGTCCACACATCACCCGATTCTTCATCCGCCTACTCATCCGACCCGCTTTCACCCGTTACGAGTCTGGATGGAATACCTCATTGGAGGGGCAATACGAGTATAAAATTTAGGCTCGAGCTCGACTCATTTTTATACATTGGAGGCGCAATACAAGTCTGAATGTCACAATTGGTATTGGCGATGCACTTATGGAATTCCTTGTGTGCACAAATTTTCAATTGTCATCCAAGTTGGTTGGTCAATTACTTTGCAATATATAGATAGATTTTAGAAGCAAATAAGGTGGGACCGGGTGAAGGTCGAAGAATATGAAGGATCTAACAAACACCTATTTCTCTAGGTAAGCAAAATTATATTATGTATTATTATATTCATTGTTTTATTTGTATTTTTAAAACCTCAATATCTTTCATATTGTAATCACAAGTAATAATACTTATGATGAGATATTATTTGTACACAAATGCATAAATGAAAACTCAGTCAAGACAGATTAAAAACATGAGTCGTTATTATCAAAACATGAAGAACCCAGGACATTCGATGTTGAAGGAGTCATAGACTATTTTGCCAAAAAAGGAAACCGAAGAACTCAACAACCCGAGACATTCATCATTTGAGTATGCCCGAAAATATATGGATGATAGCTTTGAGCAAGAGGGCGTCACAAGTTGGGCGCGGTTGTTGGAGTGGATATAGAAAAGGAAAAGTCGAGACAGGCGGTGCAAGAGAGAGTATACAATAATAAAAAAGATGTTATAAATGATATCGTGGATGCAAGAGATGAGCAAGAGTATGAAATGGCAAGTGGTAAGTGGGAGTGGACCCCGAAATTTTGTAGCTCTTGAATGACAAGTGAGATTAATTCCAACCACGCTTTCCAGAAGCGTAGTTGAAATTTTTTTTAATAGAAAAGTAACTCATACTACGCTTCTTAGAAGCGTAGTTTATCAGCTCCTACCGGTTTCACTTGGGCTCCAACTACGCACGTCAAACGCATAGTTGAAATTCGGATGTGAAAAACAAAACTACACGCGAAGTGCTTAGTTATGGTGACTAATAGATATTTACGTCGGTATGTTTAGAAACCTCGTACTTGAACTACACGTATAAAAAGATGTGAATTATTAAAAAAAATCTCTTAATACCAATTTGACCATTCAAAATTAACAATGATTAAAGTTTTCAAAAGTGAAGGATAAATAATATATTTAAGAGTATAAAAATAACAATTCACAAAACTACAAGGCATATTTGAGTAGGTAGATAGCAAGATGCACAAATGAACAATCATCTTGTCAACATTCCAAATGTGTCGCGTTGCCTACCCCTTCCCTGCGGCTACTAATATTAATGTGAAATAAGTTTAATTTCGTGTAAATATATTACGAGTAATATATTCATTTTAAAATGAAGTTCGTGTAGATTATGTAACTCAATATATTGTGAAAATATTCAGTTGTGTAGAGACATTTGTACAACGTATTAAAACTACACCAATTTAGGTAAGAAAATATCCGGAAGATAATGTGAAATAATGGGGAAAATATTTTTTAATTATTCAAAATCAATAGAAGATATGGGTTGTTTTTTATATGGCAATTACACAATATATTGGTGGGTGAATTAATGGGAACATTTTCATGTGTTTTGGTACTAAAGTTTAATTTTGTGTAAGTATTAGTATGTGTGTATTTTGAAAATATCTCGTGTCATTATGATTAAGTTTGTATATCGAAATTACGTAAATATAATGTAAATGATTAATATTAGTGTATTTTAAATCGTTGTGTAATTAATAATGTGTAAGTATCTACTTGTGTAAAGACATTTGTGTAAAATATTTAAATTATGTTAATTTAGATATAAGTGTGTGAGTTAATAAGGGGTAGTACTAGAATTACTTCGTTAAAAGGGCATACGTTCTTCTACACAATTTTTTTAAAAAATCTATTGAATATAACATTAATTTAGCACACTTTGTAAATTCATCCAAAATAGATACGTAGAAATAACCCACATCGATCTTAAAAAAACATATAGCCTAGTATATAAAATTGGTGACCAACATTTTAGATGAACACCAACTTCATTTGCATTGAAAGTCTACATCAGGCCAAAGACTTATCCTACACTGAGGTTTTTCCCTATTAAGTCCTAACCCTACTTTTCCAATCAAAGAAAAATTTTCCAAGAGTTTAATTAGAAGAGCATACAAACAAGAAATAAACCATAAGATACATTTTGTGAACAGCAAGCAACACAGAAAAACTTTTGTTGGGGGAAAAAGGTAAAGTAATTTGCAATATGAATCTAAACACTAGGATCTTGTCTAAGGGCACCTAAGAATAAGTTGTTTGCCAAAGGAATTCGCTTTAAAAAGACCCAAAAAACTCCACTTATATCCTATCTAATCCAAGTTATCCAACCGATATTCAAGAGGAATGTGAAAAGGACCATTTCATAGTATAACAATTCTTGAATGCAAGATTCAACAAAGAGCAACTTTCTCAGCTCAAGGACTGACTTCTATGATGAGATGATGGGAAGGACTGCGTACCGACCTCATCTGGATCACCGTCTTCTCCTTTATCAAGGCTCAAACGACCCTCAATTTTGATTAGTTCCTTCTTTGAATCTGAGTTTGAAACACGAAATGCACTTTTCAATCCTTTCATCAACCATTGTCCAAAGTTCTTCTTGTTCCTTGAGGTAGTATTCTCATTCAGAACGGAATTTTCCAAATGATGTTCTCCATGGTCACCGGTTGATGCTACATTGCAACGCAGGTTGCTAGAAGATACGGATCCCCTCTCTCCTCTCTCAACAACATTGTTAAGACCTTTGCTGCTAAACCGACAACTAACTGATCTGTTAGAAAGATCCCTGCCCTTAATGTCATTATTCCCTTGCTTCTCAGACTCCATCAGTCTGGCTTTCATGTGGTTTAGCTCTTTCTCTAGGGTCTGGATGCGTGTTGTGGTGGTGTCAATAGCTGCCCTCAGCTGTGTTACCTAATTGAGCAAGGAATGGTATAATTCAACCTTTAATATCATCAAAATGCCAACAACTGCACATATTTTGCATATAGGAAAGCATTTCAGATTACAAACAATTTACAAAGTCAAACAACTGCAAAGTGAAGCATCATCATTTGTCATTTGTCTACAATCATTTTAGTGATAAATCACTTGAATCATTTCGCCAAATACACTTATCAAGTTATCATCGATTTAGCCAGCTTACCTGATCAGGCAAGGAATAGTATAATTCAAGCTTCAACATTCTAAAATACAAACAACTGCACATATTTCACATGAAGGGAAGCATTTCAATTTATATGTACCTTTTAGTGCAACAAAGCAGATTAAAACAATTGATTCGGGGTTTTACAAACATTTTTGTGATATATCACGTGAATCATTTCCACAAATATGCTTATCAATTATCACCAATGCACCCAGCTTAGCTAATTTTCCAACACCTACTTTATGAAAATATTTTGGCTGATGCTCATCAAATCTTCAATTCAGATTAGGTACCTGTCGGAGAGCAGCATCACGTTGGAGAAGAGCACCAAGAGTGGAGGCGTCTGCTGAAATGCTTTCAGTATCATTCTCTTGATCATGGACTGGAGGGTTATGGTGCTTGACTAGGTTGGCACAAGAGATTGTGTTGAAGATTGACCGGTGCGTGTTGAGTTGCTCTATAAGCATCGCCTGGACGATGAATCTTAATGGCATCTTGGGGTTTTGCACAGCATGCATCAACAATTGAGGGGATAGCATGTTGCAATCTATCGAGTTGCAGATTCGGGTTTTCTGCTCATCTGATATCTTCCCCTCATAGACCTATAGCAATAGCAAATACCCCAAATCATAACATTCCTATGCGTTAGAATTAGAGATCATGTTACTAATATGGTCAAACATAAAATTGGCATCAAAAGATAACACTTCGAGGTTTTCTCAAACAATGGCTATTCACAGAGTGAAAGCTGTTTCTTGATCTAGATGTTCCAAATTTTAGAATCTTCTAAGCATAATCATCAGTGAATTCACATTCCAAATCAGAAAACAATAATCATTAGATTTTTAAAAAAATCAGCAATCAGCTAATCCTAGGCATTTTCTCAAGCAGTTATTGCTCATTCTCACAAATAACATAGAAAATAACAAATTCATTCAAATTCACAATTCAAAAACTCAATTAGAGCTCTCTAACCTTGAGATAAAGGTCAACAATCCTGTACAAGAGATCATGCCCACGAGTAAACCTCCGTTGCATCGAATCAGCGATTAGCTGAAACTCATCAGGTTGCACTGCTTTAACACAATCAGCACAACCAGGAACTCCAACAACCTCACCATCAGAATCCTCCAACAAACAGAGCGATTCGAGGCATCTGCTCGGGAGAAACGCAAGCTCCTCAGCCTCCGGAAGCAAAGCCAACGACGAAAGGAAGACAGTAGCAGAAAGCTCCTTTTTAACAGCGACGACATGACAGAAGTATGACTCAGCCTTCTTCCGGAGACCATCGCCAGCGATCTGAAGCACCTCAACCGCCGTTCGAAGCGGGGCGACATTGAAGGGAGTCACAACGACGTCGCATTGATAGCAGAACTCGGCGAAAATTTTGAACGCTTCGACCGTTACTTTGAGCGGTGGAGATAGATTAATTTCCGACACTTCTTGGAGTTGACGCTTTAGATACCCGCTTTTAGACGTCACAACTTCCTAACATTTATAACGGATTTTATTTTCAATGTAATTATAAAAAAAACAATTTCATAAGAATAAAAATACATTTTTAATCAAAAATAAATTGATTTTAGCATCACTATTCACATCTTTCATACTAACTTCAATTTGTATATAAGAATGGTTAACCTTTAATATATATATACATATATATATATATATATATATATATTGTTTGATCAAAAAAATTACAAAGCAAACTTAAATATTATTTTTTACATCCAAAAAATAATAAAGATCATAAATTTAAATCGCTCAATTGAAAAAGTTTCATTTTTTATAAATCATAACATAAATTATTAATAATTTCCAAGTGCAAGGGATTTCACCAGAGTAATATGTTTCCATAATTAATTGAATTTATTTTCTAATTAAAAAATAAAAATATTTAAACATTATGATTGATTCATGAGAATAATATGTTTCCAAATATGGCCATTGTCATACCACATTGTTCTTACTCAACAATGGAAACATAGAAGATCTAGATGCAAAGAAAAGGCCAAAAGATCATTAAAACTAAAATGCAAAAAATGTAATTTACATTACAAATTCCCCCAAATTCAAGGGTATAAAGTAGAAAACACAAAACAAAAGTGCATAATTTGCAAATAACAAAGAAAGAGAAGAAGAAGAAGAAGAAGAAGAGTCACCTTATGCAAGCAAAAAGCCTCGCCTTGCACATATATTTTCACGTCTGGCTTCTTCCCTGTAACTTGACTCCTTCAAACACACGTATACATATATATATATACTCAATCACAAAAACCCAGAAATCCATGAAAACCAGAGAAAGAAAAAACCAAAATTTACCAGGCTTCAACGCTGGAGGGAAGATCAGGGGTTGAAGGAGAAGAGAAAGGAGGCGAAAGTGCAGGAGATGAAGGAGAAGACTGTAAATCCTGAGTTTCTTCATCTTCTTCAAAAATGGTGTTCACCATGCCTAATCTATCACTCCATCCTAATCCTCTGTTGAGATTCTTCTCCATTATATATATATATTTTTAATATGGTGTAATTTTGACATCCATGAATGAGGGATTTTGAGGTGATATATTGCAGAAATTGCCAATTACCCAAAAGAAGTTTTGATTTAAAATGGTATTTTTTTTTCAATTTTGGTTTTTTTTTGTTATGATTTTATGGGTTTAGAGAAGAGAATTTAATTCATTGCCAGTTATATATGGGTATTTATTGCCACATGTGACCCATATTAAATGCTATTTTACCCCCTTTGTTTTTAATTCTTTGAATAGGTTCATGCCCAACCTTTGAATTATTTCAAGATAGTGATTTATCATTTGAATTTTTGGGAAATATTACTCCCCCATCTTTAATTTATTGCTAAATTCAAATTTTGGTGGTTCATTCACTTAGTTGTATTGCAGATTTGCAGTATAGGAAAAATGAAACACGACTTGGTGCGTTTGTAAACGGGAATAAAAGGTAATGTTGATATTAACACTAAAAAAAATATAAGGTTGGTAAACTACTCACGTTAATTTTTTTTTGAGGAATTGTCAAATACGATGGACTTGATTATTGAGATCTGAAATGCATTGAGCCAATAACTATACAGATGCTCCAATAATGAATGTGTATTCGTTTGTGTATAACCTTCTATGTTGCACGGAAAATTCTAAGGGAAGTGTTTTCCGTTTTTCTAAGAAAACTCTAATATACATGCAGATACATGAAAACACATATTTTATGTACTATAATAAGTTTGACATGTTTTTATTCCATGTTTGTTCCCATACAACATATTTTCGGTAGTATGCTCGCACACTTCTCTTTGATTGACATGAATTGTGAAAGTTTAAAGGACTAACAAAGTAGGAATCATATGCATACGAGCTTAGTGTGTGTTTGACAATCTCTCAATATTAAAGATGGAAACTTTATTATCTCAACGTGTCCTGCAAGTGCAACCGGGAAAACGGGTCACAATCGACAATATAAGTACAGTAGTGCAAATGTGATGCCATAATGGTTTCACCATGGTTGAGTATAGGAAGTGAAGAAATGAGCCTGAATTTGTACAGTATTATTGAAGCACATGAGCCTGAATTTGCAGCTTGCTAGAAGAGTAGTCAGAGATGCTTAAATGAAACAATAGTATTTTGCATAAATGAAATGTTTTTCGTTTGTAACTTGCTGCAACATTACCAGTGGACAGCTTACGAATACTGTTTCTTTGAATGTCTGTTTGATGATTCAATTATGTAATATTAGATTATAAAATTAAACGATTAGGATATTTACTTGATCTACACAAATGACGTTAGTATATGTATTGTATTATGAAAAAATTTAGTAGAATAACCAATTTAAATTAGCTAATTGAAAATTTAATCCTTAACGTTTATGTCTTGGTTTTCAACCACTTAATAAAAAAATATTAATGACTTTTTTCGGACCGTAAATAAGTTGAAAGTTCAATTGTTGACAGTACAAATGTAAAATTAGATTGCTGACAAAGATAAAAATGTATTATCAACAAGTGTGAATTGAACCGTCGAGTATATTTTTTCCTGATTGTTAATAAATGCAAAATGTATAGTCAACAAGTGTAAAGTGAACTGCAAACAATATTTTTTTTTTGGACTGTCAAAAAATGTAAAATATAGTGTCAACTTATTCTTCTGAAAAATATATTACTTTCTTGAATTAAATGGTTAATTAAAATCCAAACATGAAAAGTTGATCACTAGTTTTTCAATTTTATAATTAAATTAGGTTAGATAAAAAAATCACCCTTATATTATTTAGTTTTTTTTTTCCAGTTCAGGTCGGATTTTTGAACCGATTTAGATCTAAAGTAGGACCATGTCCGGTTCATATTCTGACCTATGCAATTATATTTAGGTCCGGGTCACATTCGGTTCATATTACAATCTATAAAATAATTAGTTTTTGGTCCGGAGTTGTAATAACCGTAAATTTTAAGTTTCCGTCAAAGGGAAATTTACCAAATTCCGATACGATAATCGTAATTAATTAAATAAATAAACAAAAGAAAATGATTTCACTTATGCTCGGAAGTAAAGTACACACATTAAGAAAATATATAATAATAATAATAATTATACAGAATTTAATTCCGTATTATATAACTTTCCGTACCTAACTAGAATCCGAGCGAGTAACGAATTCCTTTTCCGTGCTAATATAAAAGCGGGCCGGATGTGGGCCACTGCGAGGCCTAATCAGCAGCCCACCTCTTAATTTAACCTAACCCTAAATTCTCCTAATCATCCTACTAATTAATCTTCTCCTAACCTACTGCCGTTCCAACCTTCTGCCGCTCTACTTCTCGCAAAACTTCGACACACAGCAACTGGCCGCCGGATTCCCTGCAAACGCCGCTGCCCTCGTCTTCAACCGGAGCGCCGCCACCGAGTCTGCGCCGCCGTCCGCCGACCGCCGCAGTGAGCCGGTAAGCTGCGTCCTTCTCCTCTTTCCGTTCTTCTCCTTCTCCCTCGCTGTCCCGATGCTTACACCGTCGACGCTGCAGTACCAAGGACGCCGCCGCTTTCCCCTTGTCGTGGACCGCCGTGCGACCGTCGGAGCGCCAGTGAGCGCCTCGCAGTACCGGAATCCGGTAAGTGTTGCTCCTTCTTCTCCTCGCTTTTGGTCTCGATCGAGAACGCTAACCTCCGCCCTCTTCGGTCTGTAGCACCGCCGCTCCCGACGACCAGACCCTCGCTACCACTGTGAACCGCCGCTTCTGCTGCTGTCCCGTACCTGTGACGATGCCGCACCCGCTGCACCTGGACCAGATTAGCACTCCTCTGGGGTGTAGGTCAGTCCAAATTAGTACTGTTGAGTTTATTTATAGTAAAGAATATGTATACATATAGATTTATGGGTGAAGGACGTAATTGTGCATATATATATATATATATATATATATATATATATATATACGAGTACGGTGTTAGTATATAGTAAGAAGCGTGTGTGGAGATGCAAGATGTGTATGAATAACCGGATTCGGAATATATAAATATATAGAGGATACATATAAGTACTTATGTACTTTCGAGTACGGAAGATTAGTAAGAGCGGTTTGGTAAACTTATATATAAGGGTTATGAATGCCGAGTATACACATATACGGATACATA
>BSUD01000079.1:207266-232990 GCA_033239045.1 Fagopyrum esculentum | reverse complement strand
AGTTAGAGGACGCGGCCGTGAAGGTAGACCCCCACTAGCCCGAGGTCGAGGTCGAGCTCCACGAGAGGATCCCCCAGCAGTGATCATGCCAGAGGCTGGAGTGGAGGAAGTAGCTGAGAGTGTTGGTCCTGAGGTCAGGAATGAGACCGTTGCTAGGTCTGGAGCACAGAGAGCACGTTCGACAGAGTCAGGACGTGTTTCCATTGGAGCGACTGAGTACAGAGAGTACCGAGCCTACGTGGAGCGTAGGGAGGAGGCTGCTAGGACAGAGAGACTTACCCAGGTACCACCAGTACCGGTTAGATCTGTCCAGGTGACACAGGAAGCTCCTCAGGTGCCAACTGTACCAGAGAGGAGAGTTGTGGCTGATAGAGCGCCTACTGGGACTAGAGCACCAAGGCCAGATGAGTGGTTGAAGGCTTTCAACTCTCAGAAGGTTCCCTCATATAATGGAGAGATAGGATTGGAGGTGGAGCACTGGATTGGGCAGGTAGAGACTGCGTTAGAGGCAATACGCTGCCCAGAGGATCGGCAGGTAGACTTGGTGCAAACTTGCTTCACTGGAGATGCTCATTCCCGGTGGCGGACCATGCGTAGTCGAGTCACCAGTTGGGAGCAGATGAGGAGCATTGTTAGAGACAGATACTGCCCTGTTTCGTTGAGGAGGGAGAGATTCCAGGACTTCATTGAGGCTGGATTTGAGGACGTTCCGATCGCTGCTGCCATCAAGAAGTTCCAGAAGGAACTGACACTGCTTGGACCAGCTGCACCTCCTGAGGAACAGCATGTCTATCTCTTTTTCCGGAGATTGAGAGAGAGTACTCGGTCTTATCTGGCAGGATTTCGCTGTGAGACTCTGTCAAACTATCAGGATAGAGCATCTGCGTATGAGAGAGACAGACCAGGGTCTAGGAGAGCTGCTCAGTCTGACAGGCCGGATAAGCGGCAGAGGACAGGTTATGCCAGCGGTAGTTCAGGAGTAGCTGCTTTTGGACGGGGACAGACTCAGGGGCGACAGAGCCATACAGCTACTGGTCAGACTTCAGCTGGTAGCTTGCAGTGCCACAACTGCAATAGTTATGGACATATCCGATCGAACTGCACGAAGCCAGCAGTGACTTGCTTCCAGTGTGGCAATGTTGGACATAGAGCTGCATTCTGCCGTCAGGGCAAGGCTCCATCTCAGCAGGGTTCTTCTCCTGCAGGCTTATCAGGGAGTGTACAGAGACCGCCACAGTACCGGACTCCGAGTCAGCAGCAGCAGTACAGAGCTCCTAGTCAGCAGCAGTCTTACAGAGCTCCAGGACACACACCACCACAGAGTTCTATGCAGGGATCAGGTCGGGGTAGAGGACGTGGTAGTGTGGCTGATACTAGAGGAGCTCAGGCACGAGTGTTTGAGTTGAGAGATGCTGATCAGCCAGATGCACCTACTGCCACAGGTACGATCCAGATTCATGACTTACCTGTACGAGTTTTATTTGATACGGGTGCTACACATTCCTTCATATCTGATGCATGCGTAGATAGGTTGTCCTTAGCTACTGTAGAGGGGATACCTTTTACGATAGGCTTACCTGATGGGAGTAAGGTAAGAGGGACTAGAGAGATCTTTGGATGTCCTGTTCGCATGGGAGATCGAGACTGGCTAGTTAATTTTCTAGTCATGCCCTTAGCTCATGAGGATGTCATTTTAGGGATAGACTGGATGAGGAAACACGGAGCAGTCTTAGACATTGGTAAGAGGACAGTGACCGTTGCCACGGAGGAGGGCCATAGGGTAATATTCCGAGGTTGGGACCTCGGAAAGTCAGGTACAGTTATCAGTGCAGTGAGAGCAGCGAGACTGATAGCCCAGGGTTGCGAAGCCTTCTGGTGTTATGCCATGAAGGAAAGCAAGAGCCTGACTATAGAGGAGATACCTGTTGCATGCGAGTTTGCAGAGGTATTCAGTGACGACCTGCCAGGGTTACCCCCACAGAGGAGCGTTGATTTCAGCATTGACTTGGAGCCGGGCACGAGACCTATCTCGAAGGCCCCGTACCGTATGGCACCTATAGAGCTGCTTGAGCTGAAGAAGCAGTTAGAGGAGCTGGCAGAGAAGGGTTTTATACGCCCCAGTGTGTCTCCTTGGGGTGCGCCAGTGTTGTTTGTGAAGAAGAAGGACGGATCGATGAGGCTGTGCATAGACTACAGAGAGCTGAACAAAGTAACCATCAAGAACAAGTATCCACTGCCACGCATAGATGATCTGTTGGACCAGTTGCATGGAGCGTCCGTGTTCTCGAGGATAGACTTGAGGTCAGGTTACCACCAGTTGAGGGTGAGAGATCAGGACATACCTAAGACGGCATTCCGGACTAGGTATGGTCATTATGAGTTCGTAGTGATGCCATTCGGGCTCACTAATGCACCAGCAGTGTTCATGGAGTTGATGAATGGGATATTCATTGACTTCTTAGACCAGTTTGTAGTGGTCTTCATTGACGACATCCTAGTCTACTCTAGGAGTCGGGAGGAGCATGCCGGACACTTGAGGACAGTGCTGCAGATTCTACAGGATAGCCAGCTATATGCTAAGCTATCCAAGTGTGAGTTTTGGATGCCAGAGGTGGCTTTCTTAGGTCACGTGGTGACTGCTGAGGGTATTAAGGTCAATCCGGCGAAGATCGAGTCAGTGTCTTCTTGGCAACCTCCTAAGAATGTTAAGGAGGTTCGCAGCTTTCTAGGTTTAGCAGGTTACTACCGCCGGTTTGTGGAGGGGTTCTCTTTGATTGCCCGACCACTTACTTGTCTTCTGAGGAAGACCACTCGGTTTGTCTAGTCTGAGCCGTGTCAGCAGAGTTTTGAGGAGCTGAAGAGGAGATTGACGTCCGCTCCGATTTTAGCACAACCTGAGGGTATTGATGACTTTGTGGTATACAGTGATGCATCCAAGCTGGGCTTGGGGTGTGTTTTGATGCAGAGGGGTAAGGTCATAGCCTATGCGTCTCGACAGTTGAAGACGTATGAGGAGAACTACCCCACACATGATCTAGAGTTGGCTGCAGTAGTCCATGCTCTTAAGATCTGGCGTCACTATCTCTATGGAGCGACATGTCAGATCTTTACAGACCACAAGAGTCTGAAGTACATATTCACTCAGAGGGAGTTGAATAACTGCCAGAGGCGGTGGTTAGAGTTGATCAAGGACTTCGACCTTGAGATCCTTTACCACCCCGGAAAGGCGAATGTGGTAGCTGATGCGTTGAGCCGGAAGACGCCTAAAGAGAGAGCGATAGCCCGGTTGACAGTACAACCACAGTTGCAGAGAGACTTGGCTTGGTTGGAGATAGAGGTTCAGTTTCCCGATACCGGTGGTCAGTTGTCTACCATGGAGTTACTTCCTGATCTGTTGGATGAGATCCGACAGAAGCAGGAGACTTGCCCCACATTGATCAGGATCCGAGACAGGATGTCTCGAGATGAGGCCCCACAGTTTACTATTGGTGCAGATGGAGTGATGAGACGTTAGGATCGCGTTTGTGTACCGTCAGACAGTGAGTTGAGACAGAGGATACTAGGTGAGGCTCATGCTACCCCATACTCAGTACATCCTGGAGCGAGTAAGATGTACAAGGATGTGAGACGGTCCTTCTGGTGGGGTGGTTTGAAGCCCGATGTGACTCGATATGTAGCTCAGTGCGCGACCTGCCAGCAGGTTAAGATTGAGCACCGTAGGTCTGGAGGAGAGCTCCACCCACTTCCAGTACCACAGTGGAAGTGGGAGGATATATCTATGGATTTTGTCACTGGTTTGAGACTCAGCAGAGGATTTGATGCTATTTGGGTAGTGGTAGACCGCCTGACGAAGACCGCACGTTTCATTCCGATTAAGGAAACGTGGCCGGTGAGTCGTCTGGCTGAGGAGTTCACCAGGCACATTGTGAGACTCCATGGGGTACCGTGGACTATTGTCTCTGACAGATTTTACCTCGAGATTTTGGCAGCAGGTACATACTGCTTTGGGTACGAGTCTCCACTTCACTACAGCCTATCACCCACAGACAGACGGACAATCTGAGCGGACCATTCAGACCTTAGAGGACATGCTTCGGGCGTGTGTACTTGATTGGGGACAGGTATGGCCAGATCATCTTCCACTGGTAGAGTTTTTGTATAACAATAGCTGGCACGCATCTATTGGGATGGCTCCTTATGAGGCTTTGTACGGGCGGAGATTTCGTACACCCTTATGTTGGGATGAGCCTAGCAGAGTTGATGGAGTAGCTCCAGATCAAGTACAGGATGACATCGCTCGGATTGCCCTAGTCCGAGAGCGAATGTTAGCAGCCCAGAGTCGTCAGAAGTCCTACGCCGACAAGAGGCGTCGACCTTTGGAGTTTAGAGTGGGTGCTCAGGTGTGGTTGAGAGTATCACCTACGAGAGGAGTCAGGCGTTTCGGCATTAAAGGGAAGTTGAGTCCCCGATATGTCGGGCCTTTTGAGATCTTAGAGAGAGTTGGAGAGGTGGCCTACAGACTAGCACTACCACCGAGACTAGAGAGTGTTCATCCGGTCTTTCATGTATCTCAGTTGAGAGAGTACATTCCGGATCCGAGACACGTCATCAGCCATGAGGATCTGACAGTTGAGCCTGACCATACATTTGTAGAGTACCCAGTAGCTGTCTTGGAACGCAGTACCAGACGTCTGCGATCCAAGGAGATACCTATGCTGAGGATCCAGTGGTCTAGAAGAGGAGCTGATGAGGCCACTTGGGATACTGAGGAGAGTATTAGACGTAACTATTCCGAGTTCTTTGCGGGGTTAGAGGCTGCTTCTGTTTGACGAGTTAGTACTCGGATGTTGTGTTGTTTGACCTTTCAGGTTTTCATATTGTTTTGAGCGTTTCTGTTTCTCTTTGTGATACTTGTTTGTTTGATGCCTGAGTAGCTGCTTGGTAGAAAACGAAGATGCCGAGAAAACTAAAATATACCGAAAGAAATGTGTGAGTAAGGGAAATAATCTAAGTTTCGGGACGAAACTTCTTTTAAGGGGGCACTGATGTAATAACCGTAAATTTTAAGTTTCCGTCAAAGGGAAATTTACCAAATTCCGATACGATAATCGTAATTAATTAAATAAATAAACAAAAGAAAATGATTACACTTATGCTCGGAAGTAAAGTACACACATTAAGAAAATAAATAATAATAATAAAATTATACAGAATTTAATTCCGTATTATATAACTTTCCGTACCTAACTAGAATCCGAGCGAGTAACGAATTCCTTTTCCGTGCTAATATAAAAGCGGGCCGGATGTGGGCCACTGCGAGGCCCAATCAGCAGCCCACCTCTTAATTTAACCTAACCCTAAATTCTCCTAATCATCCTACTAATTAATCTTCTCCTAACCTACTGCCGTTCCAACCTTCTGCCGCTATACTTCTCGCAAAACTTCGACACACAGCAACTGGCCGCCGGATTCCCTGCAAACGCCGCTGCCCTCGTCTTCAACCGGAGCGCCGCCACCGAGTCTGTGCCGCCGTCCGCCGACCGCCGCAGTGAGCCGGTAAGCTGCGTCCTTCTCCTCTTTCCGTTCTTCTCCTTCTCCCTCGCTGTCCCGATGCTTACACCGTCGACGCTGCAGTACCAAGGACGCCGCCGCTTTCCCCTTGTCGTGGACCGCCGTGCGACCGTCGGAGCGCCAGTGAGCGCCTCGCAGTACCGGAATCCGGTAAGTGTTGCTCCTTCTTCTCCTCGCTTTTGGTCTCGATCGAGAACGCTAACCTCCGCCCTCTTCGGTCTGTAGCACCGCCGCTCCCGACGACCAGACCCTCGCTACCACTGTGAACCGCCGCTTCTGCTGCTGTCCCGTACCTGTGACGACGCCGCACCCGCTGCACCTGGACCAGATTAGCACTCCTCTGGGGTGTAGGTCAGTCCAAATTAGTACTGTTGAGTTTATTTATAGTAAAGAATATGTATACATATAGATTTATGGGTGAAGGACGTAATTGTGCATATATATATATATATATATATATATATATATATATATATATACTCAGGACGTAAGTGTACCCAAATCCGTACAAGATGAGAAATTAAATATGTAGATATATATATGAGTACCGAATAATTACACAATTAAATAAGTGGGTGATAAGAAAGTTTAAGAATAAATTTGAGAAGCCTTCGGCTGAGGGTAAAATGGTCTTCTACCGTAAGAACTTGTTCCGTAATCCCTTAGCATGAGGTTGGACATCGGAATGTGATTTTGATACACATGCCTTATTTGACAGGCATCTGAGTTACCACGAGTACGGACTTTTTGAGACGTGTTAGAGTGTATCTTGACTCAGGTAAGTCCTTGCGACTTACTTAGCCAGTTTCTGAGTGTTAGTTGAGTGATAGTAGTGGTGTGTGCTATTGCGTGATTTAATAATAATAACTTGCTAGGACGACTGTTATTATTACGTTTAAGGCCCAAATGTATGTATAACGGGCCGTGACATCACTGCCCAGCTCTGACAGGAGACTGGGAGGTTCTCTATACCCAGACCATGCAGGTACCAGGTGAGATGCATCGGATCCATTCCTGATGGTTACACGGGGGCGGAGGCGAGGTTTGGGAAATCCTCGTGTCACAAAATAAGTATCATTAGAGTGAATGAGTAATTTAAAGTAAGATAATAAAACGGACTTGTTTGAAAGCATGTTGAGTGTTTATGTTTACCTGAGTGTGTTTGTGCTGCTATTATTCTACTAATATTTAGATAACTAGCTAACGGTTCCTCTTGTTGTTGTTTTAGACTTACCGCAGGTTAGATCAGCAGCTGAGTGATCCGGAAGTAGTGGTCAGCCGGGTCTCCGTACTCCTTAGAGCGGGGTTGGGGTTGTTTTGTCTTTCCTTTATTTTGGTTAAGACAGTTGTTCTTTTCTTTTGTTTAAGTACCGTAGGCTGCTAGACAGTGTTGCATTCATTACTCTAAAAACATGGTTTTTATGAATTTCGGTTTATTTATTTGTGTCTTGTTGCAAGGTCCTAGTATTGTTGTTGTCAAACTGAGGTCGGGACCCATTGTGAGGTCCTAACCAGTAATACTCCGAGTTCTGAGAATTCGGGGTGTTACAGGAGTCCGGTTCATATTCCGATTTGCCGGTCTGAATCGATTGCTAAGAAGATTAAAGGCCATAATCCAATACCCATTTCAGACTTTTAGTTGAAACTACCGGGAAAAAGGCCAAAGCCAAACAAATGCAAATTAATTAGGCAGGTCTATCCGGTTCGAGGCAACCCGGACAGGTCCAAACCCAAGTATGTGCCCTATGTTTTGTTTCCGGTCTAGGTCCTAAGAGCAATCGGTATTATATGTGAATAGTAGTCAAACATCATAATTATAAAATATATATAGATATAACACACCATTTTTTTTTTTATCTTTTTAAAGTATTATATAAATCTATATATTAAGAGCTCTTATACCGGAGCTTTTGTCTATTTTTATAAGTTATTACTTGATGGGCAATTTTTTATACATTAATATTTTATGACTTTATTATATATTATATGTAAATACACTTTTGAAATATAAATTTATTGTATACCTCTATATTTTTTTAGCGGATTAAAAAAGTTTTTAAAAAAATCAAGAACTAATACATTAAAATTTTAGATATAATATTTTAAAAACAAATGGCACAAATTATTTCAAATCATTCGGGCCTCACTATTCCTTTTTTTTATACATAGATAAGAGAATAAGGTGGATTAGTTCCTAAAACTGACCGACTGAAATCATCCTTGTGGATGAGGTATTGAACATCTTTAGGAATAACACTGACATCCAGTGATATATTGTGTTTATGCATGACAATCTTATCCGCGACCGTGTTAATTTTCCTGTAAATATGTTGGACAATAGAGTGAGAATTCCGGGATCAAATTTGAGCTATCCGTGATGAACATGTCCAAACCCCATGAAGTTTTCATAGTTGATAAAGCACATTGATGAGCATCAAGTTATCGCCTTCAATTTCAATTAAATCACTCCAATTCTCCTTGGCCTTTTGTAGGTCCTCCCTTAGGACGAGTGCTTCTTCTTCTAATACTGATTCACTATTGCAATTGTCGCTTCCTATAGCAATACGAGCGGCCCTATGGCTTATAAAGTTATAATGGTTTAACCAAAAGAGAACCGCTTCGCCAAATTATGTGAGACGTCAATTGAAAACATGATGTCCTTCGTTTTAAGATAACATTAATTGGTTAATATTAAAACCTCAAATTGGAAAATAGTCAAATGAACAAAATTATATTGGATTTGTTATGGTTTGAACTTTAGTTTTAAATGTTGAACAAAAGTTAATTATATTTTGAGGAGATTATGTGATGTATTATTACGGATTAGTGAAAAACTTAATGTCCTTCGCTTTAAGTATGACACACACAAGTATTTGTGTGTGTAAACCTACCTCGATCACATCTCATGTATAATAGTCGGAATGGGATGCCCACAATTTGTAACATCCCGTCTTGTTCTCACCCCTACTTTCTACGAGGCGGACTATGCTACATGTCTCATTACTGAGGGTCCATCACACAATATTATTATGCTTGGTTACTCATATGTGTCATGTAAAACAAAGAAACAACACATTCTCGATCTCACGGTCTTTTGCGAATTTTGAGAATCGTTCCATGGTTGCAACGGCTTATGAGCTTATATGGTTTGTGTCTTTATTTCATTCTCTTGACATGGTTCTTCTCGCTCCTTGCAACTTATGGCCTGACCACAAGACAACACTTTACATTGCAGTAATTACGGTACTTCACGAGGGCACAATATTTTGTATTTGGTTGGTTCGGAGTAGGTTCGGGTGAGTTGAACTTTTGTCAAGATTTTACCCAAATTTAAGATTGAATGACTGTCCAAAATCGTTTTTATCCCGACTCCAAACTGGCTAGAAGGTTCAGGATCTTGTTTAGACCTAGGGTATCAAACAAAGACTGCCCTGCTCGAGTGCTCGTACAGTTGACTCCACGGGAGAAGGCTGAAGCAGCCGGTATAGGTCAGTTATGGTAGACTGCCCTGCTCGTGCCGTTGACTCCACGCTCTTCGATTGTTTCTTCTACTTCTTCATACTACCTCAAAGGACTTGTTCGTGCCCACGCATCATGACGGAATTTGATTCCTTAAATATCATCAAACTTTACCTTAAAATCAACATTATACTTTTCACATTTACATATTAAATCATTATGTCTTATATCAAATTTGTAACACCGTAAACTAATCCAAATTCCAACAAAATAAATTATTTTTAAAACCAGTCTAACAAATATTAAAGTGTCAGACACTCATAGTCGATACATTAACGTACTCTAAACTCAAACTTCACCTAATCACTCAATTATCAAATCACACATTAAAAACACTAATCAACATCAACTTCCCTAATCCTCAATTTATTTAACAATAATATCCCTAGCTAGTCCTAATTAGCCGCGTAGTCCTGCCATGTACGCGTGAAAATGACCGTGTCTGATCTTTGTCCCATCTGCAAAAAAATAAACAAAACTCCAAAATTTCCCATACCCAAAAAACTCGTTCAAAATTCCATTCATAAAGGTCTAATTTTTAGCTTCGAACATCAATTTTCGGATCACCGATCATAAAGGGCTAATCTTTACCCAACTTTGTTACGTTTATTGCCTTTGTTTAGGTTGCCATTTTTCCCACTTTCTCCGAAACTGGTAATGGTTTCTGCTAGCTAGGTAGTTTCCTGCGTTATTTCTCATACTTGAATGCTTTCACACTGTATAATTTTCTTACAGGTGGGGATGCAATCGCTAGTCCCAAAATGCGCGCTTTGATTTCTGTATAAAATCGCGCTTTAAGCTTTTCAAAGGTAGAAGAAGACCAGTTTTAGACCAACAAAAAATGGAGAGTTATTTGCAAGACGAATTTGATGTTAAGGCCAAGGGATCATCGGACGAAGCTCTGCAACGATGGCGGGATCTCTGCGGCGTCGTCAAAAATCCAAAACGCCGATTTCGTTTTACCGCCAACATCCCCAAGCGCGACGAAGCTGCTGCCATGCGTCGTTCCAATCAGGTTTCCCTACTTTTTTTTTGCGTTCATCAAGAAATTCAGAGATGGTAATTTTTCATTTTTACTATGTAAGCTGTTTGAACTTTGAAAGCATGTAAGAAATAAATAAACAAATGCTAGTCCTTTTCAATTCATTATGGCTGATTAATCTCGTGTGGAATCTTTCAATCGCATTCATGGATGATACATACATTTTTTTTTTCAATTTTATGCGTGAATTGATCGTTCCGACCTCGCAGATCACGGGTTTTAGGGAGCCTCCTTTGATTTTTTAATGTGAAATTCTAGGGTTTGTAAGATTTGTTTTCAAATTCTGGCCACATTTAGATGCGACGGCATTAATGTATATTTACCTTATACAGACTCTGAAGTTAAAAACTTGAATTCATCCTCAGTTACTTGAAATTCATTTTTTTGCTTCTGAATTTTACAGGAGAAGTTGAGAGTTGCTGTTTTGGTGTCCAAAGCTGCATTCCAGTTCATTCAAGGTGAGGCTTACATATGTTTAGTTACTTCATGTGATCATTTATCTTTTGTAAGTTGGCTAACTTTGTATTTGTGACAGGTGTAACATCTACCGAGTATAATCCTCCAGAGCGAGTCAAATCAGCAGGCTATGACATATGTGCAGATGAGTTGAGCTCGCTTGTTGAAGGCCATGATCTAAAGAAGCTCAAGGCCCATGGTGGAGTTTATGGCATTTCTGAGAAGCTCTCTACATCACTTACGTATGGACTCGGTGCTGATGATGATTTACTCAACCGCAGACAAGAAATTTACGGAATCAACAAGTTTGCTGAAAGTGAACTCAAGAGCTTCTGGCTATTTGTTTTTGAAGCACTTCATGATATGACTTTGATGATCCTTGGCATGTGTGCAATTGTTTCTCTGATTGTTGGTATTGCAATGGAAGGATGGCCAAAGGGCGCACATGACGGTCTAGGAATCGTGATGAGTATATTGTTGGTTGTATTTGTCACAGCAACAAGTGATTATCGTCAGTCCATACAGTTCAGGGATTTGGACAAGGAAAAGAAGAAAATCTCTATTCAGGTCACAAGAGATGGATACAGACAGAAAATGTCAATCTATGATTTACTTCCTGGTGATATTGTTCATCTCTCTATTGGAGATCAAGTCCCTGCAGATGGGCTTTTTGTTTCAGGCTACTCTGTGCTTATTGATGAATCTAGTTTGACAGGTGAAAGTGAACCTGTAATTGTAAATGCTGATGCTCCTTTTCTTCTGTCTGGTACAAAAGTACAAGATGGGTCATGTAAGATGTTGGTTAGTACTGTCGGAATGCGGACTCAATGGGGTAAGCTCATGGCTACTCTTAGTGAAGGCGGAGTTGACGAAACTCCACTACAAGTCAAACTTAATGGAGTTGCTACCATTATTGGAAAGATTGGACTTTTCTTTGCTGTTGTCACTTTTGCTGTTCTAGTGAATGGACTTCTTGCTCGGAAATGGCGAGAAGGTAGTCTTTCGTTGTGGTCAGGTGAGGAAGCTTTGGTGATGTTGGAGTATTTTGCTGTTGCTGTCACTATTGTTGTTGTTGCAGTCCCTGAAGGGCTGCCTTTAGCTGTGACACTCAGCCTTGCTTTTGCAATGAAGAAGATGATGAATGATAAGGCACTTGTTCGCCATTTAGCAGCTTGTGAAACCATGGGCTCTTCCACTACCATTTGCAGTGACAAAACCGGGACTCTCACTACTAACCGAATGACTGTTGTTAAGTCCTGTATTTGTATGAACGCCAAGGAAGAGATCGAGTCTGATGAATTACCCGGTACTGCACTCAAGCTTCTTTTGCAGTCAATATTCAACAATACAGGAGGGGAAGTTGTTGTGAATGATAAGGGGAAGCGAGAGATACTAGGAACACCCACAGATTCCGCCATTCTTGAGTTTGGTTTATCACTCGGTGGAGATTTCAGTGCAGAAAGAGATGCGTGTAAGATGATTAAAGTTGAGCCATTTAACTCGACCAAGAAGCGTATGGGAGTGGTTGTGGAGCTTCCTGGTGGTGGTCTTAGAGCTCATTGCAAGGGCGCTTCAGAAATCGTCTTGGCTTGCTGTGACAAAGTGTTGAGTGCAAATGGTGAAGTTGTTCCTCTTGATGATTCATTGGATAAACAACTCAAAACTACAATTAATGACTTTGCAAATGAAGCTCTTCGTACCCTTTGTCTTGCTTATATGGAGCTGGAACCCGGGTTCTCTCCGGATACTGCTATTCCTTCTTCAGGTTATACTTGTATAGGCATTGTTGGAATCAAAGATCCTGTTAGACCTGGTGTGAAGGAATCAGTTGCTATATGCCGTTCTGCCGGAATTACTGTTCGAATGGTTACTGGAGATAACATTAACACTGCTAAAGCTATTGCAAGGGAATGTGGTATCCTTACTGATGATGGTATCGCCATTGAAGGTCCAGATTTTCGAGAGAAGACCATGGAGGAATTACATCACCTCATTCCTAAAATTCAGGTAATGGCTCGGTCTTCGCCTTTGGACAAGCATACGCTAGTGAAGCACTTGAGGACGACGTTTAATGAGGTTGTGGCTGTAACCGGAGATGGAACGAATGATGCCCCGGCCCTTCATGAAGCTGATATTGGACTTGCAATGGGCATTGCAGGAACTGAGGTTTGTATTTAGCTATTCACTCTTCATGATCATTTGATCATGATTGCTTATTCAATCTCTATTGTTCCTTTAGGTTGCGAAAGAGAGCGCTGACGTGATTATTCTAGACGACAACTTCTCTACAATAGCAACTGTGGCTAAATGGGGACGCTCGGTTTACATAAACATCCAGAAATTTGTGCAGTTCCAACTTACTGTCAATGTGGTTGCATTAGTTGTTAACTTCACATCAGCATGTTTGACAGGTAAAGGAGCTTTCAGTTGTATTTGCTATCTTTGTATTAAAGGTTTGTTTGGATGTTGATTTTGGGTTTATTGTTGTTTCAGGAAGTGCACCACTTACTGCAGTTCAGCTTCTGTGGGTAAACATGATCATGGACACTCTAGGTGCACTTGCTCTTGCAACGGAACCTCCAACAGACGAACTGATGAAACAAGCACCCGTTGGAAGATCAGGAAAGTTTATCAGCAGAGTCATGTGGAGGAACATATTAGGCCAGTCATTGTACCAATTCATCATCATCTGCATTCTGCAAGCGAAAGGAAAAGCGTTTTTAAACCTTGAAGGCCCGGATTCTAATCTGATCTTGAATACCCTCATCTTCAACACATTTGTTTTCTGCCAGGTATTAATATACCAATGTCATTACAGAAACTAAATTCTTTTACGGTTCACTGTTTAAACTCTACTGAACATGATATGCAGATATTTAACGAAATCAATTCCCGGGATATGGAGCAGATCAATGTGTTCAAAGGAATCTTGGACAACTATGTCTTTGTTGCAGTGCTCGGCGCCACTGTCGTCTTTCAAGTCATTATCATCGAGTTTCTGGGAACATTTGCAAGTACCACTCCTCTTAACTCAACTCACTGGCTAATAAGCATCCTCTTGGGCTTCATAGGGATGCCGGTTGCTGTTATCTTGAAGAAAATTCCAGTTTAAACATGAGATGTTGTGCTGTTCAAAAGTGAATAAGTAGGGATTGAAATCTTAGAATCTAACAGCTTACAGATGCTGCGCAAACTTCCTCAGATTTTTCGGGTTTTGATAACACAGCGCTGTATAACGGTGTAGGATTGGATGCAACTTGAGGTCAATCTCAAGCTCACAAGCATCTACTAGGTCAAATTCAAGTTCTTCATTTTTTAACACTGATGCAAGATGTCGTCGCTTCGTATTCATTATTATGAGCTGTGAAATATAAATTACAGATGAAAATCCAAGAACATTGTGACATGGGAACAGGAAAATTCTGCTGAATTTTTAGAGTAAATGAAGCTATCCAACTCTCTAGCTGTTGTAACAAGTCATTTTCTACTTGAAAGTGGCAAAAATGCTGCAGATCATCAAACACTTTTAAAGATCTCCACTGACCACTGAAACAACTTCATTTACATTGACAGTATTCTGTCTTTCTATATATGTCTGGTGGTTGAACTGTATCTATACTGTGAACACTGCCTTTTTCTCTTCATGGAGACGAGCTTTCACTCCAGGAATCATCTTGACTCGCATTATACCTATTCAGGACAGGCAATGGAGCGTTTGTTGACATACGAAAGGATCTAGCAACCATTATGGTCTTGTCATGCATTTTTCCGACTTCCTTGCATACAAGATCAAGTGTTGAGAGGAAATCTCTCACTATCATGAAGATCCTAAAAGGATGTGCTTCTTCCTTAGTCGCATTACCATGGAAATATTCCGTGACCTCTCTTACAACCGTTAACGCTCTTCTTTCATCATCCTTAATCCTCAAAATCTCTTCCTCGGCTTTGCTAAGGAATCCTCTCATTGAATCAAAAAATCCGCCTTGCGTATTCGGTTTGTCATGACAAAATACTGTCCTAACTTTCTCGAGCCCGGCTTCTAGCTTTGAAAGGTAACTGTGTAAAACATCAGAGTCCATACCGGCTGCTAGTTTTACGCTACCAAGTTCTCTGCTCAGTCCTGATACCATTTGTAGTCCTCTAGAGTTTGTTTGATTTTGAACATTTACCATTGTTGTTTCTGAGCCCATGCCCTCAGACTTGATTATCTCTTGCACCACAAAATGAAGCAATGTGGTCTTCCCATCGGTTCCCTTTATGTCAACTAGTTTAAGTAATGTATCAAGCTTAAAGGCTTTAGCATCACCGCGGTTTGTTCCAACGTTCATCCGGTTTCCAGTTCTCAGGACAGCTTCAAGAAGCTTGAGAAATAGTCTGCTGTTCTTCAACTCACTCGACGCTGTCTGTAAAATGTGCCATACTATAAATATTTATTGATTCACAAAATCATTATTTTTCATTGAGGGCCCGTTTGGTTCCAACTCCGGAAACGGAAACGGAATGGAAACGAATTTAGTACATATGTATATCCTTATTCATGAAATTTTATGGAATCATTCCTTGGGGTTTCATGCGAAATGCACTTGCTTCCCCACATTTTGTTTCCCTGGGTATCAAAAGTAATTAAATTCTACTTCAATTACTTCAAACCACAAGGAATGATTCAAAAAAACGTCCATGAATAAGAGTATACGTATGGACTAGATTCGTTTTCATTCCGTTTCCAATTCCGGAGTTAAAACCAAACGAGCCCTAAGTGTATTAACCTCTATGCAGTAACTTACCTCTAGGGTATCAAATGACTTTCTCAGGTACATAAGCTCTGCATCAAAGTTTGCTCGGTATAACATGGCTTCAACTCGTTTAAAGGCAAACGGTATGTCGAGTATGGCCATAAGGAATTTTTCAGCAGAACCCAATTTTGAAGTGTCCCCTTTGTAGCCTTTTAGCTTTATTTCTTCTTCCTTGGTCGGAGCCATCTTCACTAATGTCTCCAGAAGTTCAGCTCCCAATGCTTCCGGGTTGCCTGAAAGTTGAATATCATGTTTTTAGCTGATATGCTCTAAATGGGCAAATCTCCTTCAAGACAGCATTGTTTCTGAGCAGGCTTTAACATGATGTTGTACTGTCCATTTGATCACAAATTCAATGCATGTTCACTTCTCAGAAGATAATGTAGCTTCTGATTCTTAAGCTTTAAGGTTGCCATTATCTAGTCTAGTATAAAGCTCAAAATTCACGGTTACAAATTTGCCGTTGAGACGGTGAGTGGAAACTGAGTATGCTGTACTGCTGTATATGTAGGATCTGCACTAAGGTACTCTAAGCACATGTATCTAAAACCTACCAAATGTTCTCTCAAAAAAATCGAAATCTGTATGAACAAATACTCAATTATCTTATTATCATGGACATGATTGAGCCGTAATGATCCAACTTACCTTCTTGGAGTGCTTCGGACACTTCATCGCGAGTCACATTCAAAGCTCTCAAAAGTATAGCTATGTTCTGTGACTTCTTAGGATCCAAAACCCTATTCTCTTGTTCAACAGGAGGAAGTACTGATTTCCTAGTGGTTTCTTTGTTAACAGAATTGCTTGAATTGCATCCAAATAGACTCTCAATCATATCTTCATTCAACCTGAAAATATCATAAACAAACAAAACTCAGCAATCAAAACATGGAGAAATTGAATCATAAGAAACAATGGATGATCACTAAGTCATACTGGAAAGAGCTTGATTTCAGCTGATCCCACACTGTGGCTCGATCTGAAGTTGCCCTAACTTTATCCCAATGAAGAGGCTTCAATTTAGGTTTCATCTCCTCCATGTCGTCTCCATTAGGCCTCCCTGAAGAACTACATCCATTTTCAAGATCTTCACTAGGTTTTGATTTTTCCGATTCTCTTTCCAAACCTTGCTTTAATTCAGGAGTTGTCTGGATTTGGGCATAAGATGATGGCTTTGAAGGGACATTAATATTAGCCCATGTGCTTCTTGCTTTCGGAACCATCGCAGCTGGCAATGGTGGAGGCGGCGGTGGAGGTGGGGGCGGTGGTGGAACCTTAGCCTTGCTAACTGACTGAATTTTTGTTGCATTTAGTTTTGGTGGGGAAGGAGGTGAAGTAAACTTAGCTTTCATGGGTAAAGATGCTGGCTTTATTTGTGGCAGTGGTCCAATCTTCTTCTCTGGTGGCAAAGCCTGCAAATCTTGCGGTGGAGGAGGCGGTGGCGGAGGAGGGGTTGTTTTTATAGACGGGATGATTGCGTGCTTAACAACATCAGGCGAAGAAGCCGAAAACCGTGATCTAGGTGAACAACTAACCTTACTTCTAGCACCATATCCACCACCAGATCCATATGGGGTATAAAAGCCCATCTCACGACTACCCTCATCCTCCTCCGACGAAAACACAGTGTTCGTTGGAGAATTCCTCACCGGAGAAGCTCTGACCACCGGAGGAGGATGAACAGGTAGTCTGCTCAATGGAGGAAGTGGTTGTAAATCAGGGCTAGGCCGATACCGATCTGATTTCTTCACGGAATTGAGCTTATGGTACGGCGAAGAGTTGGCTATGGCGGAATCATCCGATCTAGGGTTAGAAGAATCAACGTTTCCAAGGTAGAATAAGCTCGAATTTGGATCTCTAGAGTGATCATCGTTGGAATTCGAACCCATTAGCTTCTGGGTATCGTTTGGATGCTTAGCCTTATGCCGGTAAATGTAAAACGCCAATGCTGAAAGCATTCCAAGTGTTACAATTCCGACAGAGATCACAATCGCAAATTTTTTCACCGGCTTCGTGGGTTGCGTAGCCGCCGGAATTACCGCCGACGAGTCGGCGGAAGGTGGAAGAAACGACAGAGGAGGAGGAGGACTCTGAATTTGAGTAGAACCAGCAGCTCCATTCGGGATTTCAGGGAAGAAAGGCTGGTCTGGATCAACTCCGGCGGAAGTATCCGGCGAAGGAGGAGGCAATGAAGTGACCTCATCGCCGGAAAAACCGTCCGGCGGTGGAGTTGAACTGGCGGGAAAGAGTGGTTCGTGGAGGATTCTTCTAGTGGTAGATTGGAATGCAAAGGCTAATGGATTGATGATGATGATCAAGAGGAAGAAGATGAAGAGATGAAATTTCATGATGAATTTTGCAAAGAGAGGCCTTCTCTTATGGTAATATTGTTCTTCCTTTGTGTAAGCAAATTCATTTCTTGCTAAGCTATGCTCTATTTTCTTTTTTTATTTAATTTTAATTTTTCTAGTTTTGGGGTTTGTAATATTCTTTATGTGTGTAAGTGGTGCAAATAGGAACCTTCTCTTTATTTGCAAGACAAGATCTAGATGTGGTGTGGCTTGTGGGTGTGTGTGATGATGCCATGACTAAGGCCTAAGGAAGTGCTTATGCTTTTCCTTTTGCTTTGGGATCTCTTCTCCTTTTTGATCTTGTGTTTTGTCCCACTTTATGTTTAATTAATTAGTCTTATGCCAAAATTAACATTTTTCTTATTTAATTACTATAGACTAAATAGTATTGGACATAAGATTCTCCATGAAAAGAAGGACCAAATTTGGTGAACCATTGTAATCTCAATAATGTTAAGGTTTTTGAAATGTTATTGATTTGTCAAAAAAAGAAGAAGAAGAAATGTAATTGAAGTTCAATTATTGTTGTAATATTTTGTGCTTTTATTTTATGAGAATTTTCTTAATCTTTAACGAGAGTGTTATTGTTTAAGGGTTTCTTTTATTCACATAATTGAGAACCGAATAGCATTATTTTCTTTCGGTTCAATTTATGAAAAGTATTGAATGTCACACTTTACAATTTCAATAAGGTCTTGAAAGGGATGAGATCCTCCTCGTATGAGGTCCGGGTGCGGAGTTAATCACGCCTTTGAATTATCCATTTTATGTAATCTGAAATTCCTCAAACAAAATCACTTTAAATGGATGTGTTCAATATCGGGTGAAACACTATAAAAGTGTACAATCTTTTTGTGTGTCCTAAATTCCTCTACTTTTTCGCACAAGACTAAACGTGAAAACTTTTATTTCATAAAAAAAATAGTACATTGAAGTGAATTGTGATACTGATCTTACGAAGATTTCTTCTTTGGGCTATGTTTTTTTTGGTGAGAAGGAGAGTAAGTGGTCTCAACCCCTTACTTCATTAAATAAAAGATTCAATACATCCTTAGGTTGGTCACACAATACAATCAACCCAATCGAAAGGTTCAAAGCAAAATTAACAAGAAAATCCGATACTCTATTCACCTCACGGTAAGCATGACGAAACTGAGTATTTCAGTCTTTTTTCTAAAGTCTTGAGACAAGCGTATCATACCGGCAAGAGGATGATGAGGGGCAAAGCTCCGCTTAAGACGCTTAACAACCAATTGGGAATCTGTTTTAAGGATTATCGATCGACAATGAATCTCTCGAACGATCTTAAAACCATGAATCACATCCCACATGTCAACTATGAGAACGGAACATATTTCTAAATTAACTCCAAAACCACTCAACCACTCTCCTACATTGTTTCTAAAAAACCGTCACTAAAGTAAAACTATCGCTTCTCCTGAAATCACCCGTCTTAATCTTTATGGCATCTACGGAGAGGCTCCCATTCAACATGCATCACTTCTCTTGGGGGCTATGTAGTATAGGAGAGATTATTCGCAATGGTAGTATAAATGTATAGATTAGAGGATGGATGAAGCATGCAAAGATGGGGAATCCACGTGGATGAATGTCGAATCTACTTTAGTGTTACAATATAAAATGTGAAGATGAACTGCGGCTTACGACATTATTATACTACACTCGTTACTTGTTAATATTCAATATATTCTCCTTCACCCAAAAGAAATATAAAAAATATTCATTAATATATTCTTATTGTTAGTGAAGTTTGTAGTGCTTCATGTGGATCCGCATTTGATTTCAACGACATTTGCCATGTAATGCGTAAAACCTTACCTCTATGTCGGGGGTTTAAGTAAACCTATTTGTATGCCATCAGCTACTCCACTCCATTTATACGACGCCTTTTTAGTGTTTGTTATATACTTTTAGTATTATTAAATAGGTATTGGGAGGGTATCTTGTCCGGAGAAATCTCAAGTTCAAATTCTCGTCGAGTAAAAAAATCAATGTATACAATAATATAGGATACGATACATCATACTTCACAACCTAACATTATATCACAAAAAGATAAATACCGTGTTCATGTAAAATGTTTTTAGGCGTATATTTTAGATTCTTTTTTAGATCGAAGAGGTGTTTGTATGTTACGGAAAAAAAGTCTCTTTGTCTAAAGATTTTCTCAAAGCCCTTGAATTTGTTAAGAGTGAATGTATTCATGATCATCGCGGAGATCGTTGATGAGTGATCGAACTCTGATAGCTCTTCGTTGAGTCCAAATATATATAAGGTGTTCACCGCAGTTTCCTAGGAGGTTCCTTGTGCACCGTCTTTGATTAATGATTCCTCGTCATTGTGATATTCTCATATCACCTTCATTTTCCTTACTTTGACTCTCCGACGTTTATGATCCTGTTTGTGGTCACTCTTCTTTATTTCGAGTCGTTTCTTTGATTCACGACTGTTTGTCCGTTTACCGTGTTTTCTCCGACGTTTATGGTCCTGTCTGTAGTCACTCTTCTATTAACAATTGTTGATAGTCTTTCAATAATTACAAGATTTAGTTGCGGTGGTATGAAGTCCGACTCGAACCCGGATAAGATCCTCATGCAGACGCGTCACGCGCGCACTGATGTTGCTGTTATCGTCTCACAAAGTGAAGATAGCGTAATCTTTGATGCTTTAGGGATTGGTAGATATAGGGCGGTGGTAGCAGGTCCACTCATCCATCACCATGCACGCTTAGTGTTACGTAGAGAAGATGCGGACAGTGCCACAAACTAGAGTCAGTATATACACACAGAATTTAGATTCACATTGGAATATTCGTTGGCTAAGAGGACAACGCACGCCACTTACCCTTCTAAATTGTTTGTTTGCGACTTTGTGTCGATGTCTAATGTTCTTTTTTGCTTCTAGACTTGGGTGTACATTCTTATTTGTTAACCAAACACTTCGCTTCGCACTAATTAAGAAGCATGTTCGTTAAGGCTTAAATTAGTATAATTTGAAGACAAGGAAAATACTTCTTAAATTTTATTTTATGGCACCTGAGAGACAAACTCATCTAGCTTATGGTACCCACATATTCATGCTATTCGTACCCTAACTACGCGTACGCAATGCGTAGCCGTAGCAAGAAGCGCATTTCGTTCAAAAAATAAAGGAAAATGGTTATGACTACGTACGCATGGCCGATAAGTAGTCCTACTACGCGTACGTCATGCGTAGTCGTAGCTGTATTACGACTACGCATTGCGTACACGTAGTAGTCCGTAACATATATTTAGTTCGAAAAATGAAGAAAAACTTATTACGCGTACGCATTGTGCAGGCGTAGTAAGGTAAAAAAAAATTAATAATAATAATAATATAAAAAAAAAATTTAGATGTGACATATATAACATGTATATGGTGGTACGAATAGCAACCACCTTATACTAATTATGGGAAAAGTAAGTTTTATTTTTTTTTTTTGACTTATTTTATAAAAAAAATCTGATATTTTATTGACAATACTTGTTGATTGGGTGCGGCAATGAGACCCACGACCCCTAGAAAAAAGGGTGCTTCATCTCCCACGACCCAATACTTGTTGATTAGGTGGGCAATGAGACGTCCATTCCTGGACCAAGGTGATGTCATCCCCGGAACCATGCGTTCGCCCCCCTCGACATCCTAATTGGCTCTAAGATGTGTAGCATCGAGAAATATCGATAGGTATAGAGCTTGTAACCATGTAAGTGTCACGAATCACTCGGTCGTGACGACACCAAAGCCAACAAGACGAGTTGGCTTGTCACGAGACAAGACCATGACACCATTTGAAAAGGACAAGATGTCATGGTATGGAAGAAGGTCAAGACCTATAAGGCTTTTTAAGAAATGAGACAAAAAAAAGTATTCCGAAATGATCAGGTGTAACACCCCAAATTCACGGGACTTGTAGTGTCACATTGGGCTAGGATCTCACAATGTATCCTGACCCTAGCCTGACAACAAGTTCACTGGATCTTACAACAAGGCACATATAGATTAAAACCAAATACATAAAAGCTGTATATGATACATCAAAAGAGTTTACAAACTCAGAGCCCATCTGATATAAAAGATTCCATATTCCGCGCATCCTAATCTACAGAAGTCCTCGGTTGGCCACACCATCTGTCTCACCCTGCAGTCTTCCTAACCTGCAGATCATCTACAACACGGTATGAAACCTTTAGCTACAGCAATGAAAAGCATGAAGGTAATAGCACAACCACACATCAACATCTCATACATGCAATGTCACGCACATTCATTTATTATCTTTCATTACGTTATTCCATTACTAATTCAACTTCTTTTGTAACACGAGGAACCTAAAGAACCTTGTCCCTTTCCCCGTTAACACAGGGGTTTGCATTGGGGGTGATCGTCACTCGTCCCCCCTGTGTTACTGACTTCCAGACACCTCCTCCAAACCAGCAGGCGGAGATCGGTGGTTACCGTCCGTTGTAATATACTTGGGCCAAATAAATGTAATAAATGGTCATCCTAGTCTGGTTTAGGTTATAAATGCACAATCATATGAACACACACAACTATCACAATCATACAATCCACAACTGCACGCTAAGTAAGTTCTATGCACTTACCTGATATACTCGTAACATGTACCACGTCACAGCTTCCCCTTGGGGAAGTAATCAACGCCTACAATAGCAAGACACACACAATCACATACTGCAAAGGTTAGGAGACTCGTCTCACTAACCATAACCAACCTATATCTCAAATCTAAATCTCAGATCCTCAACATATTCATAAATGCCTAAGGCATATCCTCAACATAACGTCTCATCATACCTAACATGCATCTAACATGCATCTAATCATTATTCCTCAATCTCAAATTTAATCCTAATTTAATTAATTAACTCTTAATTAATTAATTAAATTTCACCAAAATAACGTTTTGCCCGCAGGCCATTTCTAAACCCACCTGTCATCAAATTTCATCAAACAAACAACCCATAAACACCAAAATAATATAATGATCATAATGGAATTTCTAATTATCCATTTTGAAAAGCCTAAGGTCAAATTAGGCCAAATCGTAGTAGGAAAAACGAATAAATTCATAACTTATTCGTTACTAACCCAATTGACGATCTGAAAGAAGATTCGGAATCACAACGATGCATGATACAAATGTTCAACATCAAATTTACCGGAATCTGAGCGACGGAACCGTTCTGGTGACATATATGCTCGACCAGGTCTTCATCTGCTCGGAAATGCAAAAACCCGGTACCGATATGAAGAGAATGAAGAGAGGAATCCGGAAACTCAAACGGAATTGAAATCGGATTATAAACGGAGAGTAGATATGAGTTTGAAGTTTGAGAGAAATCAGAGCTTTTACAAGGAAACGTTAAAGGAAATGAAATAATAAACGATTTTCCGCTATTTATAGTGAATTCGATAATTATCCTTTAGCGAAGTCGATAATTATCCTTTAACCGATTCAATGGCAGGTTGAACCTCCTTCTCCAAACTTCTCGAAACTGGAACAATAAATCTTGAATATTGTAGGGATAATTATTCCACAATTGCCTCGGAAAACGTGTATTCTTAAGCCGTCTTTCTTAGCCGTTAAGAAACGAAATATCGACTCTTTTTGCCGTTTTGCCTTTCCATGTTATTCATATCTAGGACATGTCCGATGTCTTGATCATTTCTCTCAACTGCATTTTTATTAATTGGAGCTCTCAAATGCTCAAAATAATACCGGAGGGTAAAAATAATTACCCGGGGAAAAAGTGAAAATTTCACCATAAGCCCAAAATTACGCCAGGAACATAACGGTGGGACTTATACTCATCACTTGCGCAATCTTCGCGAGTTATATGTCAATTACTATCAATGATTAAGTTAATCAACATTAATTAGAATTCGGAAAAACCTAGCTATTACATCAGGGACAACCGGAAAATCACGAAGGATCCGGACTCAAGAGGAACCCGGAGCGCGGCAAAACATTCCGGTAGATGGAGGAAACATATATCAAGAAGGAGATGGAACATTCCAAAATGAAGTGGAAGTCTCTAGGCTCATGTGGAAACTTCCGGAACAATGTGGACTGCTCTAGAGACCGTCGGAACTCTCTATGACCGTGTGGAATCTTGTAGGCTTGGCTAGAACCCTACAAAATAGTCTAGAAGCTTAGAGAAGCCTAGACTTAGTTGTAGAGAGGAAGACTCCTAAATGAATTAGGATAATCGAGTTCTAGAACCTTTCCGTGTAGAAGATGACAATGACTATAAATAGGGGAGGTCACACCTTATTTTCTTCATCCACCCACAACCAACTCCGAAGTTTTTTTTGTGTAGCTCTCAATCGTAAAACTCTCTTTGAGTAATATAAATGTAAGGTTTGCCGACAAAACCCCGATAGTTGCCTAGCCATCTAGACGGAACGTATATAGTCAAGGAGCGACAATGAGTAATACTAAGTTTAACTTATCGGAGACAACAATATAATTAAGAGTCGCGTGATTTGGGTTGGAGAATAGCTCGACCTGGACATAAGTATGTAATAATAGTTATTTGATGGCAAATCCTGTACTTCATCATCTAACACCATAACCACAAGAATCATAAATGAACGATGGAAAAGGAAATTTCTACTTCATCATTGTAATCCATTCGATCATGATCATATCTGATCCTTATGAGTATGGACGAGTGTTAGCGACCGGAGGAAAGCGGACAATACTCTTGATTATACATAATCAAAATGATCTTTAATTATTGTGATTATGATCAAAATCGAGCCTTACGATTAGTATTGTTGATATGTTATAAATGTCCTATTTTGCAGATTCAGACAGATAGTCAAGGGGGACTTTATCCCCCTCGCCCGGGGTCCAGAAACACCCCGGCGCGGTATGATACCCAAGTAGTTTGAGTCGTTTGTCATTGTTTGGGTTTTGGTTCAATCTTATACTTTGACAACCAAGTATTGCCTAGGGTTACGATCTAAGACTTCGTTATCTGTATATTGTAGCATTCCTTTTGCCTCCAATTATATGATCATGTGTAATTCGAAACTCCTTAATAAAATCTTTCTAAAAGTGGACGTATCTATTATTGGGTGAACCACTATAAATCCGTGCTCTTTCGTAGTTTCATTCTTGTTTGTTTAATTTTGCTCTTCACATAATTCCGCACAAACAAGTATCATAAAAATAATTACAAAATAAACGCTCAATTAACACGGGTTACAAAGCAAGGGTTTATAGGACCACCCATATTTTCTTTTAAAAAAGAAGAAACTAAATAATAACAAAGACACTATCTCGATCTTATCACTCAATTTTATCATGATCTTATCACGCCTCCTCAAACCGGTGATCGGCGATGCACAATACGGTCAATACCAAGCTTGAATATGAAAAACGAAAAACGATTTGAACCTAAAACCTTCGTAAAGATATCTGCCAGTTGGTCGGTAGAACGTGTAAAGCCGATGCAAGAAGTTATGTGGTTTTTTTTACACTCATCTTGACTTGCCTTTTAATATATTTTATTCAGCATTAATGAGTCTTTGAGTAAAAGTTATGTCGTCGATTTGTATATTTACAATAGAACACCGGTTTGGTTAGTGTTCATAGGACGACTCTGGTTGACTGCGGTTGCAGACTAACATCCTAGTGCGCCGTTAAACTAATGTCCTAAGACCTATATAGGTTTAGGATATACCATGAATGATTTGATAAATTTAGTTACATGATTTATTAATGACCTTTCAAAAAGTTTAAATAAATAAATATTAAAAAACTAAATAACGAGAATCAGGAAAGTATATAATAACAAAGACAATATATTGATCTTATTACGGACTTATCAACACGTGAATCGTGTCACTTTATATATATATATATATATATATATATATATATATATATATATATATATATATATATATATATATATATAT
>BSUD01000079.1:166652-184695 GCA_033239045.1 Fagopyrum esculentum | reverse complement strand
ATGAATGTCATCACATCGGTATAACGATCGCGTAACCATTATATCAGTTTGGTGAGCGATTTCTCGTATTATTAATTGGTTTTAAAATGAATTCCTGTTGAATTAATGTGTTGGGTTTGTGCATAACATGCATCGGTGTCTGGACGTGTGATGAAATCCTTCATGTTTAACACACCAAAATTTCACATGGTATCAGAGTTGTACGTCCGATGTCGGGTCCTAGCTAATCAGGCTTCTCGGCCTTAAGACGTTGATAGTGGATCTGAACTAAATTTGTCTCTTCGATAGTGCTAGTCGGTCATAAAACATGTCAACAAGTGTCAAATGAATCAAACGGTTTTACTTGAGCGGGTGTGTGGAGAATAAAATATGTCCGTATCAATAATAAACAAATCTGCATGTATGTATACGAGATCGTTGACCTGTTATCAATTGGTGTTAATATGAAATCCCTATAAACTTATGTGTTGGGCTCGAACCTAAAAATAGGCATGTGTTTGGATGTTAAAAAATAGTGAACTCCTCGGACTATATTTGACCGGCCAAACTTCACAATAACATATTTGATAATATTTCTAACAAGAATAATTTCACACATTGTAAAGTTTTTATTCATTTTATTACATACAAATCAAATATCAATATACACCATTATTTGTGATACGTAACCTCAATGTGATAATCCCTTCAAACTAATTTGAAAATTGAATATTTTCTAAATCTTGGAACTTAATATGAATCATATGATATGCATGTCGAAGTCTAACGTCGTAACCAAAATAAAAATCCTTTTAAATAACACTTATGAAAGAACTTTCAAGACTATAACGAAAAAACAACAATATATGCATGCTATATACAAAAAAAACGTAACCCCTATGACAAGTATTGCCTTGCATGGTAAAGATAACATTCTTATATACATCATTTAATGAATATAATAGTTTATGATTAATAAAACAAAAACCAAGACACTTTGTAAGTTTTAGGATCTTGGTCCGTTACTATTATAGTCTTATATATATATTCTTAAACTAAACATTTAGGCACATTAGCACAAAGCACAACCGAGCACTGTTGGGCCGATCCTCAACAAAAAGTCCACTAATAATTAGGCAAATGTCTCTTGGATGACCAATATATGGTGTCAAAAGGACTTTGACTAGAAACACTAAACCCTAAAATTACTATAAAGTATAATTATAGAGAGCCACACTTAAGCAAGGAGCTAGGAAACATGTTACCTATCATATTGCTAATTGTCTATCAGCTAGGAAACAATAATGGTAGGGTTTGAGATGGGTGGATCGTATAATATTAAAGTATGTGAACCTAATATATAAGTTTATGAGTTAATCCTTTTATTGTTAATTGATTTTGTGATGAAATATTGTATTTGTGAGTGTGGTTAACTGGACGTGTGTTATCTATGTCATTTGATCTCGAGATATATATAGTAAGATCTATTTATGCGGTACAACACATTGTGACATGTTACAATAATATGAAATAACTTATGACAAGTATAGTAGTGTATACGGAGAAATATCACTGAGTAAGCGAGATCGAGTTCTTGATATAGTTCATTGTTTGGGCGGAACAAAAGTATCAACGGTAGGAGGTGGGTTTGTTTCAAAGTTCATTTGTACTCGACAAATCTCGTTTTAAGATTCTCCAATCAAACATACATTATATGTCCAACCGGTAATAAGGAGAGGCTATGACTATCAATCGGGGTTCGAAACTCACAAACTATTATTTTCAAATTAAAAAGTAAATATTTCATACCCGAAACCTAATACTTCAATTCCAATATGCCCGAATTATTATATTTGAAAATCAATGCCCAAAGCCTAATGCCCGAAATTCTAAACCCAAAACATATACAAGAGAAATCCTTCGGTTTCGTCATTAGTGACACTTCTCTTCCCCATCTCTGTCACCGAGTCCATCGTTGTTGCTACCAAGACCGCAACAACCTACACACGCCACCATGACAGATTCAAATGCATGCAACAAGATAAAAATCGTTCTCACCAAATCAGCTAGCAATGAACAAATCCCTACACCATTGCAGCTCACCATCCTCTTGCTAGTCTAGTATGTATGCGCCGTGACTTTTTGAAAAGAGACTGAAATATCCAGTTTTGCCATGCATTCCGTGAGGCGAATAGAGTAGCAGATTTTATTGTCAATTATAATTTGAACTTGCCTATTGGTTTGAATGTATTGTTTGACCCGCCGGACGATGTAGTTGACCTTTTACTTGATGATGTAAGGGGTCAGGCTATCCTGCATGATGACTACTTATCCTTCTTTCGAATGAATAAAAGCGCGGTTAGATGCGCCGGAGACCACTAACTCTCATTTCCAACCCAAAAAAATTAAAAACTATACTAAAGAGTAAGATGAGAGTATTATTAGACCAATTCTCTCAAATTTTTAATAGTTCACTTGACTACAAGAATATTTGTGATGAATGAAACTTTAGATATTATAAATTTTTGATATTGCTCAACTACATGAAGTCGTCATCAATCCATCTCATATATATTTAGAAATATTTGGTCAATTTTTTTTGGATTTATGTTTATTATTTATATTGTAGCCCATAATAATTGTGCATAGAAGTGCGTGGCTCGAGGGTTCCTTTGTGGTGGATAAGTTAAACTCAATCACACAACTCTTCTCCTGCGGATATCATAATATAATACGATACAAATGACGCGAAAGTTGTTCAAATTGCAATCCAACCTGACTAATATAATAAAATATATATTTAAATGTTTTTAAAAAATATGTCATTTTACTAGAAATTCAATCCCTGTTTAAACTTTAGCCTATCAGATATTGGATTTTGAAGATAAAAGTTCGTGATACATTTTTGTTGTGTTAGAGAAATATTTTAACAAACGACCTTCACTGTAGTTTTCATATCTGTGTTTGCATGGAACACGATCCATGGAACATGCTTACAATTATATATATAGAGAGGGGGTGCATTTTTTAAGTTTTAAATGACGAAAATCATTTCGATAACAAAAAAGCCAGTGACTAATAAGTTTTACGGGCTCATTCTCCTGTTGTCAATTGGATTTATATAAGTTGAAACTTCAATGAAGTTATATGTTTTGAGCTTAACGCGGATATACACTCATATGCACATTTGATGGACTTTGAGATGGTATCAAACTGGTTCGTTCTCTGTTGAGATGTAGGAAAAAGTATCCCACATCGATAACACACAATCAGGTGATACTACCATATAAGTATCCGGGTTACTCCTCCTAATGTCAATTGGTTTTATAATGGAACCTCGTGCATGTGTTTGTATGTGTGTTCACTAGACGTGTACCCCCACTTCACTTGGTTCCGGGACGGATATAAGAAAAGATAAAATGGTATCTGAGCAGGTCCGATCTGAGTCCGGTTTCTTGACTTCGGTGATTAGCTGAAAGATAATGAGATGTGAAACTCATCGAAAAAGAAATTGTGGGGGAGCTAAAAAGAGAATGAGAAGCTCAACCCAAGAAAGAAAAAAAAATGTGTCAAGTGTTAACTAGTTCAGGTATTTAACACTAGAGGGGGAGTGTTGAGATGTAGGGAAAAGTATCCTACATCGATAACACACAATCAGGTGATACTACCATATAAGCTTATAGGCTACTCCTCCTATTGCAAATTGGTTTTAGGATAATTGCAGCTATACCTCCACTGTTTTTGACCTCATCTCACGTTGGACCAAGCTCCCACAACCCTACCCCTACTCTAATGACCTCTGGTCTAGGATTGATGTTGTCAAGCCCCGCAAAAACGACCTCATTTCTTGCACCCGTATCTCATCTATCACTACTTACATTTACTTCACATGGAAGGCTAGAAATGACCTCATCTATAACAACATCTTCACTCCTACCACGGAATGTGCCCATGAGTCGATCCAAGCTACAAAGAACTTCATCTCTCAATCCTGGAAATATCGCTCTCCTCAATTCATTATGCGGGCTTCTTTACTTGCCATTCATCTTATGTAATCTCTTATGTGTTCTAGTTTCCCCCTAAGTCTAAGAGACCCTTGTAAATCCTTTCTTCAATATAAGTAAAATTTTCAAAAAAAAAGCAAATTGGTTTTAGGATGGAACCCCGTATGTTTGTATGTGTGGTTCACTAGACGTGTGCCCTCACGTCATTTGATCCCGGAACGGATATAAGAAAAGTTAACATTCTTGGTCCCGTCCAATTGAACAAACGCATCTGACTTAATTAAGCATTTCATCAAGTGTCAACCGAGTCAAACAATTACACTTGAGGGGACCTTACTATAATTGTCCCGTTTTTACATGTTATTTTTCTTACATCTGTATCGGGTTATTCCAATAACATGGAAGACATATATCTGATAAAACACACTCATAAACACATAAAATTCAATCATAAAATCAATTGATAATAATATCGATAACTTGTAAACTAATATATTATGTTCAAATACTTTGAGTAACCCTAGTATATACACTTGGACACAACATACATGCAGATCGAATAACATGTATCTTTTACGTAACCTAAGAGATCAAGAGAGATATATGCATAGAAGACGAAGAACAACAACTTAAAATGAAAGGAATTAGGTTGACCATAGCTTCCAACTGTACACTTTGACCAACCTACATACAAACAATTACCAGACAACGATTGATCCAAACCATAACTTCGTTGTTTGCACTCTGCTTCATATTATTTTATTTTTCATAATAATATATTATTTGTTTCCTTTCTTCAAGATAAACTGTTTCTTCAGCTGTTATCATCTTCTGACGACACTAGATATTTTGCCCCATGCATTTGGTCCTCACCTGTTACGCGCGTCTCCATTTATAAAACCCTAGACCACCTAAATTCTTACATTTAACTTTACCTTTTTTATTTTTATTATCAATTACAGCTTTGCATGTTGGAGATCGATCGACCATGCATATATGGCTCATTTAATTAATGGGTTTTTTTTTTTTTTTCCAATTAAGTTCTTTTTTTCTCGAGAAAATAATAGATATATAGTGAAGAAATGGAAAAAAAAAATGTTTTTTTTTAAAACTTAGTTGAAGATAATAAGTTTCCGCATTGAAAGTTGAGAATATTTCGAGTCTAGTATATAAGGTCGGTGGGCTACTCCTCCTATTGTCAATTGGTTTTAGGATGAAACCTCACCGGGTTTATGTGTTGGGCTTGGACCTAATGCCCATGTGCGCAAGTATGCACACGACCCCCGATCTACCAGTCTGTCTGTATCGGACTTTGACATGGTATCAGAGCGGTTAGCCTCAATTCAGCTCGCGATCCTAGCTTGTGGACAAGTGTCAACTCGGTATATACCCTAGTTGCACTTGAGGGGGCGTGTTGGAGATAATAAGTCCCACATCGAAAGTTGTAGACACTCTGAGCCTAGTAAGGTCGGTGGGCTACTCCTCTTATTGTCAATTGGTTTTAGGATGGAACCTCACCGAGTTTATGTGTTGGACTTGGGCCTTCCGGTCCGTCTATATCGGACCTCGACAAGAGTAAAAAAGATATAAATATAATATATTTATATATTCTTACATGCACTTGAAGGACCGACACGAGAGTAAGGAGGCTGAGCAGAAGATACATAACCTGTACGTGCATAGAATTGATTGTGTTTTTGTCTGTTTACAAAGTATTTTTCTTCTCGATCGTAATAAAAATAATGAATTTAAAAGAATTTATTTGTTATTGTTATATGTATATATTCGATATTATTGCTCATCTTTCTCTTGTTTTTGGCACAAACAAACAAAGCCCATCTTGCGGTTGAAGTGACCTTTCGATCACGTTATTCAGCATGCATATGAATGGTACAGTTGATTATCTATTATCACAATAATTCCAATTTGTTATCCTGTTTTGTGTAGAATATGTATCACCAAGAATGGAAATATATGTTATGCATTTCATGTTTTTATGTGAAACATGTCTACTGCATGTATCACTAGTTTCGGTGTGGGTTATGCTTCGACGTTTACTTTTTTACACGTTATGTTAGATTTCGGCACATAAATCCTGTGAGATTTCGTCTGAATAAATTGTCTAATGTTGAATCAAGTCGGTAAACATGATTCGAAGCTCTTTTATATCTTTATGGATTCGTTTGGGAGGCCTAATTTTAGTAGCTTATGAAACTTTTCTAGTTTAGGAAGCTTTTAAACATGAAAAAAGAATAAACTTGCTTAAAAAAATAGCTAGAAAGTGAGTGTTTGAGAATCAAATTACGAAGATTGTAATTGCTTATTTGTAACTTATACTATTATTTTCGTTTTATAAGCTGCGTAGGAAGCTTATTATGATAAGTGATATATTATAAATATAGTTTTATAAAATTTGTATTTAAATATATGTAATTTCACACCTACATCAACTTCGATAAATTTGTTCTCTCAAACAACCATCAAACTTATTAAAAATAAAACTTGTTCAATTAGCTACATATTTCAGCTATCTAATAAGCTTCAACTACCATAATCTCCGATTTTAGATCCAATAAGCTTGATGTTTTCAAATAAACCTTATATTTGACGTAGAAGAAATTCACATACCCTAAAGTATGATCGAGTGGATTAATGATTAGTACTTGACGCCGAGTCTTAACTGACTGTCCCATCGAGTGGATTAATGATTAGTACTTGACGCCGAGTCTTAACTGACTGTCCCAGACAAACAAACAGACAATCATTTATTTAGGCCTAAAATTAACATCTTAAATCCGACAAACTCAATAAACCATTATAATAGAATTACAATTGATCAAATATCGTTGGGATTTCAATTGGTACATGTAATTGTACCATATAAGCCAGAAGGCTAGTATATATGCCTGTAAGATTTTATCACGAAATTAATTAACAATATGCAATATAGATCACCAATCTTGAGTCCTTGACTCTTCCAAACTTTTAGCAAATGTACCATAATAAATTATATCATTATGGTACGTGCACACCCTACTACATTTAAGTATACATTTAGACATTGCATTTATTAAAAAAAAAATGATGTTAAAGAAAGAAAATATTATGGGAAATCATTTGGCCCATTGATATGACAATATCGTGTGGAAGCACATTCTTTAATAATCAATATTCAAAACTTCAGGCCCACATAGTTATTATTTTCAATGTCCAAAAACTCCAAACTAATATGTTAGAACCTAAAAATATATATACAAAACACTTACCACAAATACAATAACAGGATATATTAATTATACATTTACATCAATTGAATTTAACTTATAAACGAGATAAGTCGAGCTTTTCACGATTCAAATCCGAGTAGCTCGCCTAAAATAATGCTCATTTGTTATTATTTTATCTGAACGAGCTGAACTTTATCCGAACGAGTCATCTAAAAATGTAAAACACCTTATATATTTTATCAAATTTTGGTGACCAAAATCATATATATAGTATAGATCCTATGAGAACAGGCCTTATCGTGTAATCATGAGAACATACCTTATTGTTTAATATATTATTCGTAGTTATTGTTGGTTGAATGGATTATTCGTAGTTATTATTAATTATGATATCTACCCTAAATCTCGACCCTTAATACTATATATAGGGCGCGGTTCCCATGAGAACAGACTTATCGTGTAATCATGAGAACAATCTTAGACCGTCGGATGGTGAGTATTAAGAGTCGAGATTTAGAGTAGATATCATACTTAATAATAACTACGAATAATAATTAGGAATAATTCATTCAACCAACAAGAACTACGAATAATACATTAAACGAAATGACACCTTCATAACAAAACTAATAATAATTACGAATTTATTCTCATGATTACACGATAAATTTGTTCTCATATGATCTCTCTCTTATCTCTCCCCCTCTCTATATATATATAATTAATGGGAATATAGTTTTTTTTAAAAAAAAAAAAAGAAAAAAAAAAAGAAAGAAGAAGGGAACACTAAGCTAATAGGAAGGACAAGGAAGCGGATATATAAATATGGTTGTCGAATTTGTTAGTATGAGCTACAAATTGATGCTGATGAATTGAGAGACAGCCATGTCTACTTTGTTTCTTCCAATTCATCTTTCTTTATCCTTAATTACATAATTGTTTCAACTTAACTTTACGTATGACTGATGAACCTAAACTCACGATTCATTTTATGTCCTTCTTGCAACGCCAAACCAAATGGTGAATTCCCCTTTCTTGAATCAAAGGGACATTTCACTCATTTAAATACCAAACAAAAAGTTACACAAATGTCTCATCATGCATATTTGCAATGGCCGAGCCACACAATTATTTTAATTGGATCCAAGTGAGTCTATAAGCATGTTCAATCCTAATGGATCTATTAAACGTTATAAAGCACGATTAGTAGTAAAAGGATATATACTTCGAATTTACTTTCTCGCTAGTAGCTAAGTTTGTTATTGTAAGAACATTGGTCGCCAGTGTTATTGCCCATTGGCTATTTTATCGGTCCATTTCCATCCTATTAGTGTTGTGGAGATATGTCGGTTGGTTTATGTAATTGCATGCATTCTATTCATTTTCTAAGTACAAATGATTCGCATGTAGTGGAATGACTTCATACACACTAAGGATCTCTCTGCGGTCAAAGAACTCAAACTCAAGACGGGAATGACTTAGGTCCGAGAGTGAAGTGAAGAACATCGAAAAACATGCAAAAGTGCTCGATCATGCTAAAGGTTGCTCGACCTCCCCCTCATTCCTTCTTCACGTGACCTCGATATGACCTCCTTTTGAAGCAATGAAGTCATAGAGCAAATTTTGGACCAAACCCAACACTTTGGTCCATAAGGTTGCTCGACATGCCCGTTTGATTGACTTGTTTTGGTATTTATTCTTTATTCCTTTATCCATTGATTGGGTTGGTCTTCTGGCCAATCCAGTTGAATGTATTATCTTTTAGTTATAATCTTATCTTATTAGAAGATAAGATTGCGATAGAACTAGGAATTCAGGTTACCTCATAACCCTATTAATAAGGCGTTCCAACCATTTAATATTTCTGTCTTCTACAATTTCACAAAGTTCCACCACCTTATTATTTTTAGAGGTCGCTCGATTTGCCCCTTGTTGGTCGCTCGGTTGCCTTGTTTTCAATCGTTAATAAAGCTTTAGAGTTTGTTTCAGGTCTGTCCTGCTAATTCTATCTTTTTTAGAATCTGGTGAGCCTAACTACATTAATCTATGATGTTGAATTGATTATATGTATGAGATGTTTGTCTATATGAATTATGGTAGTATTTTGAGTCTTCTTTTAATATATATTCTTTAAGATGATGTTGGCTTAAGGTGACAATATAACTCTCCTATCTCCATATTGAGTTCAATGTGAAGATAAGTCGTTGTCTTGGGTACGTGACAATCAATGGGTGCATGATAACTTTGATGTATGCGGAGAAATGCTCTGACCACCCAACAATCGAACAAAGTTGTTTTCCATATAACTATGAATTAAATTCTATTTTGTGGAACTGTCAACTAAAATATATATTATATGCACGTTGTGATGCTCTGGAATTGCTTTATTCATCATATACTTATTGTTTGTTTTAACTCTTTTATGAGCTCATTTCGAGTTTTACAAAGATCCAAACTTTCTCATTTATTTCAATGTTATCTTATAAGATGTTTTACGGAGTAGTCAAGCGAAATCCCCCAATGAGATCGATCGATCAATCCCAAGAAAACTTGATTTTTCGTTCTCATTTCGTATTCGGTTATTTGTACATTGGTTTTGGTTTTAAACTTGCATTTTAACCTTGTTGACCAGTCCTTGCTCGTTCGACTAAGGATCCCGATCTTTGGTTTCTGTTTGCATCCCTTACCTTCTGTATATCTTTATTTATTTGTCGTAAGTTCTTAAATAAGTTATCAAAGCGAGACATCGTCATCCTTGTGTTCGATCTTGACTCTATGTAATATAGTGAATCTTATAATTATATATGCGAGTATGCGACGTGAGGTTAACACACCAACCTAATCTAACATAATCAAGCATGTGACATATGCAAGGTTGTAAGTTGTATCTTATGTACGTACTTATAGTGTGGAAACAAAATAACATACGTACATAGTTGGTGCAATGAACAAGGGATGGCAATTATGGACCCTGTACGTATGTATCTTCTAGCTAGCCGAGCTGAATATAATGTGGGGGCTAAGGTTTGTCTTTTAGGAAAAGGGGAGACTTATACCGTTATCATCATCGAATGGACTGCTTCACTTGCCGCTATTTGGCCGGAGCTACGTCCCCGGCCAAAACACTCGAGCATGGCTCTCCTTAATGTATCATTTTCTCCAATTTCGATACACAATTTCACATATTTTCATTTTTTTTATAAGTTATAATGGGTATTGTGTGTATCGAAGTTTATTATGTAAATCTACTAATGTTTATCGATAAAACAATCATCGTCCAAGTTCACTATAGCAGTCTTAGACTGACAAATCTAATAATCCAAAATCCAATATCGAATTGTTTTGATACTATGCTAAATTTTGATAGATAACCAATCATATAATCTAGTATATACATTCGGTAACTACTCCTCTAACTTTTTGTCGTTTGGTTTATAGCCTCGTTAAGGTTATGTGTTGAGATCAGATCTAAGTAATGCTTATGTGTGTTTAAATGGGCAAAACCTCTCACATTATATTCGCCTATCGAAATTTTAGATGGTTTCAAATCGGTCCAATATAGGGCTTGATGTCTTAAAGACACTAAGTGCATAGAGAATGATTGTTTGTTTGTTTGATTGAGTTGTCGGGTTTATATAAGACATGTCATAAAGTGTCAACCGAGCTGGTCAATTGCACATGTGGGGCTTGCAAATACATGATTATGCCGCGTCGACAATATACAAGTCTACAAACTAGCATATAATTAAGGTCGGTTGACTAGTCGCCATATTTTCAATTGTTTTTTTTAGTATATACTTCAGTGGACTTATGTATTGAAGTCGGTCGTACATGTCCACCCACACGTGGGAAATTCTCATGTTATATTTGTTGTGATTTTCGACGAGTTAATCAGTGAATATAGAGAAGAGATAACGTTTGTGCTTTTACTACACAAAACTTGCAGCTAGGATTTTGCTCGCTCGCTATTCTTCCTTGGCCTTCAGCCCAAAAATAACTCGTCTTGCTCGATCTTTAGCACATGGTATCAGTATACCTAATTTTTATTAAAGTTCGACAAAAATCTAACCAACGTTGTAAAATTTCGATCGGTCAAATACCATTTAATTAGTGTACTTATTATCTTGGACCTATAACTCAACCCGTTCATATTTTGCACTTCACCCTAAGTAAAGCTCCAAAAAGAAACGTGGCTGATGACGGCTGAAGACGGCGGGCGAACAGATAAAGTCAACAAAGTGACGGCGAAGCTCCGGCGGGATGAGCACAAAGTTACGAGCATATCACATAGATTTATGAGGCTGACGGCAAGTTAGTTAGCGCCGTAACAGAGACGTACGAAAACTCTAAACAAATGTCTTCTGCGTTGGGTCTGGTCGGACCGGTAAATCCGGTTTGGAAAAAAACATGAAACCCTGAACCGGGTCATACGCGACCGTACTAAAACTCTCATGAAGTCACCGATCATTTATAAATGCCATGATGATCATATGACATCCCCATGCATACATGCCATCGTCACATACATCCCAAACATAGGCATCATCAATATCGCATCATTTCCACATATTCCAATCACCATCAATCATAAAAAAGACGGCATTATGCTCCATTATGTAATTATTTAGTGATATTTAAAGGTCTTAAATCTTACAATAAATAATTATATGCCCTTTGCATCTTTTTATTTCGGGGATATTTTTATTATATAAGATATAATCAGTTTTATTTTCAATAGTGTTAAAATTAAAGTGGTGTTATCATACATAACAAAAAGTTGAGGTGTGGTTTTTGGACTCTTTACTATAAAATCAATAATATATACGGAGTATATACTTTTGATAAATTGAAAAATCGATATTGTTAAAATTTTTGGACCAAATTTAAAATGCAAATAAATTTTACGTTAAATTAACCTCGATATGCTGTGTTAGGGCCACAGCAGTGCACCACGTAGATGCATCCTATCCGTCGATGCCCCACTTATTTTCATTTAACTTTATTTTTGTTGCATTGTATAGCATTTATAAGAGAAAAAAAATTATATATACTTTAGTGTATATATATATATATATATATATATATATATATATATATTTCGAAAACATTTTGGATATGATCGATTTTATTAAGTGGTAGTACCTTTTCATTTGATGGTAGCCTCTTGAAATGTTACACCCTTTCATTTTAAGCCTAAACAAATATCTCATCACTAAAAGTAAATTAATAAGTATATATATAATAAGTACGTATTGTATGTAGCATCATTATTATAAAAACAAAAATCATTCTTAATTTTTGTTTGCATAAAATAAATATATATATAATACTTTATATTACGGTATTATATTTTTACTTTTTAAATAATAAATATAATTTAGAAATATTATGTTTTTTTTTTCTTTTTATGAACTACAATTTGGTGATTTTTAATATTTTATATATATATATATATATATATATAGAATGAACACAATTTAGTGATAATGGATCGATAGGTAAAAAAAATAAGAGTAAATATAAAATATTAACTTAATCAAGATTCACGGTTCAACTCCATGATGCGTGGTAGACACGTGACTATGTGAGTCATAATATCATATATCTTCGATCAACGCTATATGTAGAACTAACGAGTAAAATACGTTATTTTTGTCACCCTGAAATTCATTCTTATTAGATCATTTTCCTATGTAAACATATATATTATACGTTAATTATGATATTGGTATTTTTAGTTTAGAAAAATTATTGTTCTAATTTGACAAAATGACATCAATTGGTAAAATATTTATGTTTGAATAATATTCTTTTATTCTTGTTAAAATAAAAACATGTTCATTCTTTTTTGTATAAACGGCTATAAATATTTTTAAAAAATAACAACCTTAAAACCAAGTTTAAAAACTAAAAAAAAATGTAATACTTATTTTATTTCCTTATACAATTAAAAGTCAATTTATTTATTTAAGGATTGAGAAATAAGTTCGTGCTTAACACATACCAAACGACTAAAATTCAATCAAAATTTTGGACCTTTTTGACATTAATTCTACATGTAGCTTTCACCGTATATTGTATCACTATCGAAGAGTTTGAAATTGGGAGAAAAAGGTCAAACAATAATGGTTACGTGATCCAGTAAAATGCTGAAAAATAAAAGTTAATCATATATAAGCATAATATTAGCTTTAAAATAATATTTAAAATATTCCATTAATGATTTATGATAATAGACATCACTTATAAATCATAAAAATATTATATAATTATTTTATTTTATATAAAACACGACTTTTAACATGTCTGTAAAGCTGTTTATTAGACACCACAAATTTAATTGTACTAGTTGCACATAAAAGGTAGCAGAAAATAATATCTTCCTACGTAATTGAATGATTTAGTTTTATATGGATAGGGAGTCGACATGTGCATCATGCTAGTCCGACCAACTTCAAACCGCTAAATCATTGTTTAGGTTAAGGTTGATCTAGTTAGGTTAAGCTAATTAGGGTTTGTAAAAGTCTGACCGATAAAAACTATAGAAAACTGTCCAAACAGTACATTAACTGACTAAACTTTAGTATCTCATCGTTTAAATTATCATAACAGTATATCAGCTATTGAGTCCGACCAAAGATTAATATCTAGATTACTTTTCACACGTTAAGTTAACACAATAACTTTGCTCTTACAACTTTCCCTTCTCTTTCTTGTTGAATAAGTATGTCATGTACGCCTCATTGCAATTGTTTTAACTCTTTTACTTAACGTGTGAACAGTAATTTAGATACCAATATTTGGTCGGACTTAATAGGTGAGGTACCGTTCTGATAGTTTAAACGACGAGGTACTAAAGTTTTGTCAATCTAAAATATGGGTATTGTTTAAGGAATTTTCTCTAAAAACTATAGAACGTACATGCATATATGTTATACCAAGCTTATACATAAGTCAAATGATATTTCATGCTAAAACCAATCGATAATAGAAAGGGTAGTCCGCCGACCTTATTGGAATACTCGAAATCTTTCAACTTTAAAACATTATCTTTAACGGTAGTAAGTTTAATCTATAAGTTGGATTTTTATAAACTTAGTCACTTATTTATACACCCCTAACGGTAGTAAGTTTAATCTATATATATATATATATATATAGACGATCTAAGATAGTTCTCATAACAGTTTAAGCTTAGTCACTTATTTGTACATAATATCATGTAAACTAATTTGTTATGATATGTTAATTGCTATCTGTTTTTATAAGAAGTATAATTTATGTTATAAAATAATGTTTGAAATATAGCATTTAAACAAAAAAACGAGTAGAACATGTTAAAAGGGTTGTTGTTCTTTTTAATTAGGAAACCTTTTTGGTACAATTATAGCAAAATTACTATACATTATGGTTCATATTTGAAAGTACAATAATTTTATTTGAGACATGTTGGTCCAAACTCCAAATGCTTCTTTTTACTCAATTATATCCAATCAATATATTGTACGTTCATTTATATGTCCATCAATATCATACAAATTCATTGAGGGATTCAAAATCTTTGATAGTGCTAGAGATCTTCACTTTTGGTACACTAGTGTCACAAACTCATCTAAACTACCATAGGCTTATGTTAAGTTTAATGATTAAAGAACACTAATGATAGATAAACTATGCCCTCAATTTTAAATTGATATTTACAAATTTTGGTTTAAATTGACGTGGAGCCTGTGTTAGAAAAATACTTGACATCATTCTACCGACGTGTTATTATTGTCACCAAACTTCAGACGTCCTATTATCGTCAACATCAAAGAGAAAAGAAGAGAAGGTCAATCAAAATCTTATTACATCGATCTTTTCACTCCAACAACTTTAACTCAAAATTTATTGTCTTGAATATAGTGTATTTAATGGAAAGTAAGGAGGAGCATTGGAAAGTCAAATATTTGTAAGTTTTTACTATTTAAACTTAAAGTGGTTGAAGCTCACATCCAACTTAAAGAAAGTATTAGTGAAAACTTTAATCTTATCTTAGTTTATAGTTATTTGTTACATCATATCTCCGTTCACCTGTGCATAGACGTTCTCGAGTCAATGGACTGATATACTAGGCTTTAAGCCTTCAATTCTGTACGACTAGGTTTAATGATAAAATTACTAAAGCTTACAATATGCCCTCCTAGTAATAAAAATATCCATTTTATCGAATTAGCAATGCTAACTTGAAGCTTTAACCTTGAACATTTCAAGAGTACGTCGTATACAAGAAATTTTAATAAATAAAAAATTGAAATTGTTAAGAGTATTTCTCAAAAAAAAAATCATCGTATTAATTACAAAATTCATGTTTATTTAGCGTCTAAAATAAAATGTTAGATGTTTTTAACCCATGAAGGTAATATAATCATTTTTATTTTACTTTATTCTACTTAACCGTTTAACTTCCTTCAACCTGTAACCAACGGGCTCTTAGAGTCTTTTGTTAAAGTTGAATGAGTCGTGCACGGAACTCATGTATATACGTTTACATGAACATTAGGTTCATGTACATCACATAAATACAGTAAAGTTTCTTTACAAAATCACTCGGCTATTGAAGCAATAGTTCATTAAACTTACATATTAGACTATAAGTTTTGTTTATCATCGATGTGGCATATAAATCTCAACTCAAGCCCGCAAGTACAACTAATATTGCAGGTTTGATTAACACTTGAACAAATCAATCTAAGATCTCATTCTCGTTATAACTATCCTGATCGGATTCCTTATATGGTAATATTATCGATGGTCCATAGACTCCATACTCGTTATTTGATTTATGTAAAAAAATAAAAAAAAAATAAAGTCCTAGCTAGCCTTGTAGAGACTGAAGGTTGCCCCCAATATCGGATTGGATGCGAAATGTCCCACGAAAAGGAGAAGGCTGAGATTTCAATGTCCTCTCTTTGTCTCCCTTCTAACCCTAATTTTTACACACTAATTTTAATATATTATTTTTCTATAATCACAATTATTAATAATTTAGGGTAAACTCCGTAATAATCAAAACATAATTAGCTAGCTACTTGTGCTTCACGCCATTGTCTAGGATTTACCCAAATGATATGGCTCTTCTTTGGATGACAATTTAAGTATAACCTAGATTTTGTTGTATTTTGCCATGGATATTATAACATGCTAGATACTACCTAGGGCTTCTATATATTATTATATTGGGACAAATCTTTTTATTTTCCTTTATAATATTATATGTTTATGGAGAAGAATTGCCATCTTAGTTTGGATAAGACTTTATTACTTATTTCCTCGGTTATACTAAACAATACCCCATTTTTTAGACTGATTAAATTTTAATACCCGTCATTTAAATTATCAAAACGATATTTTACCTATTGAGCCCGACTAAAGATTAGTACTTTGATTATTGTTCACACGTTAAGTTAACTGATTGATGTTAAATATCAGAGGCAAAATTGTCCACCTACCCTAAAAATTTAACATCGATCTGTTAAATTAACGTGTAAATAGTAATTCAGGTACTAATCTTTGGCCGGACTTAATTGGTGAAGCACCGTTCTAATAGTTTAAGAGACGTTTTATGAAAAAGTTGTCTACTTTGTTTTTACAACAAAATGCAATGTGGGTAAATAGGTCATCTATGAGTCACTCTTTAGCAAGTAATTAAGACATATATGTCACAATTAACAAAAAAATGTATCACTCATTTATACGTCTATGTATACTTGATGCTCTATTACAAACTTTATGTCACTAACATCATTTTCCTAATTATCTTAGATGATGTATAAGAGATCCATACATGCGTAACATATATAGTATGCATCTGAAATATTCGATGAGATATGAGATGGACCATTTTAATCCCTACCTAAAAAGCAACATCATTAGATGCACTACATAGATTTGTGATATACATATAGTGAAAAAAGGAATATCCCAAAGCCTTTATAAATAAATGTCTAATCTAGTATAAATTGGTGTTTGAATTATTTGTTTTATGTTCTATTGATTTTAGAACGAAAATCTAATTGAGTTACGAAAACGAAAAACATCACATAATATTTGCGAAAACAAAAATAAGTATAATGTTATATAAAGTCGTTAAAAGGAAAATTAGGGTGCTACAATCTCCCCCTTTAAACTTTTAATACCCCGTCAAGTCTAGGAAAAATTATTCACCGATCCTTGCCCATCGTCAATTGAAATCTTCCCATTTAAACTCCAAATATTCACTTCATGCCTACCTGTCCATCGGGATCTCCCCACTTAAACTCCTAACGTCGACACATCGTGACCACTAACTGTTCACCGGGTTGAGTCAACGTCCAATGAAATACTCCAACTTAAATTCCTAACGTTCACAATAGGACCACAAACCGTTCACCGGGTAAAATTCACTCTTAACATAATGTTAGGTATTCACCTCGTGTTTTCTATCATATTTACAAAGAAACTTCTCAAGAGTTTTTCCACCCTGAAGTTGTTCCCGTACAACACGATTAACTTTAGAGTTTTTTTTTTTATCGTCATTCGTCTAATCTTATAAAGATGATGAAAATGAGATGAGGTAGAACTGTCGTTCGATAAGTTTCGGCTAACAATAAACTCTAATCCGTATTATGCGTGAATGGTCCGTCGAGAATATGGATTTGTGGGGAACCCTAAAGGAGGTTGAGAGAGAGAGAGAGAGAAAAGCAAGTGACAAACATAAAAACAAGAATTGAATGGAGACATGCAACTTCGAAATCGTGGAGGTGTAGGCTAGCTAGACTGCAACAATTTAAGAACAAGGAAAGATACGTATCA
>BSUD01000079.1:149569-166642 GCA_033239045.1 Fagopyrum esculentum | reverse complement strand
TACTATTATTAGAAGAATCGTGATTTAAAAAATTGTTTAAAAAGGGATTAAATAAACTATAATGAGTATAACACCAACATACTTACACATCAAAAAGCACATTAGAAATAATCATTTGAGTTAAGCACAATCCCTTTTTAATATCCAATAGAGATGTTTGTATATGTACTTGTTTTTTTTCGTAAAATGATCATGCATAAGCACTTTGATGTTGTTGTGACATATCACACAGTACTCTTATGGATTCTTCCCCTCTAGCTACTGTGTTTTTCCATCTATCAAATCCTCTCCATAATACATTATACGACAACCAATGCATTGTAAAACCCGAGGTCTTAGGGACGTTGTCCCGATGCTTTAATTTCAGAGTTATTTGTCCTCATTCTACCACTCTAAAAGAAAAATTTTTGTTAACTTGGGTAACAACTCATCTTTATAAGTCAATCACAAATCCCCATTCAAATGATGCGGGATGACAATTTTTAAATATTTAAAATCTCCAAATATATATGAACAAAATATTAAAATAAATAATTTATGCGTACAAAGCATGCAAAAATATTTCATTAACAATCGTTATCAAATCTTAGGAGATCAAAATCTGTTTTAGAACTGTCACAATAGTTAATGTCCAACACTAAAAGATCGAGCTTTATGTGTATATATTGGTGGTGACGTATCACGAGGATAAGATGTAAATGATTATCTTTTTTTATATATAATTTCAAAATTAATTATTATAATATTATATAAGAAATCCAATTTTGCATGAATGTTATGGGGCTCTTAAAAATAGAAACTTTAAAACAATGATTTGACATAAAATCAAATATGGGTATATAACAAAGTCAAGCGAATGAAATCTTATAAAAGTCGAAGAAGAAACTAAAAAAGGCTACATCTTTAATCTATTCATACTATTTGTCAATTGTCAATTTCTTTTTGGTATTATAAAATATATAAAAATCTTGTTTGTTTGAGATATTTAACATATAGTGGTGTCTGATAAAATAATATTATAAAATTTTCTATAGCTAAAGTATTGCTGAAAATAATTTTAATCATAAAGAAAAAAAAACATTACAATCATTAATATAAACAGGAGAGCCAATTAGATACAATGAAATTTAATGGGCAATTTATAAAGGGTGAAAGGGCCAGCAGAAAGCTGATTCTGACTTGATGTAATTAATTTTGTATTAATAACCAGCCACTCTAATTAACCAATAATCTTTTTTAAAAAATAAATAAAAATTGTTGATAATACAAGCAAAATAGATCAGATAAACCCGGTTGGTAATAAGTAATAACCACAGCCACAATCAACAAGCCCCAATAGAAATATTAGAACCGGATATTTGGGCTCCAAAGCCCAACGAGTATATTTCGGTAAGCCCATAACGTGGACCCAAAAGCCCAACGAGTATATTTCGGTAAGCCCATAACGTGGACCCAAAAGCCCAACGAGTATATTTCGGTAAGCCCATAACGTGGACCCAAAAGCGCAACGAGTCATTAAAGAAGGAACGAGCCAAGATAGTGAGTCCCAAGGAGGAAGTGCCCTGAATAATGAAATGAAGGTAGCGGCTCAGCTCGTGTTCGGCTTGAGCTATTGCATTTTCCAAACAAGTCAAATATGAGACATTTAAAGCTAGTATAAAATTTAGTTTTTTTATAAACGAGTTGAGCTTTAGCATGTTAATGCTCGACTCATTTTCGTGAAGTCCGGCCTATTCAGCTAACACAACACTAGAGGAGCGTTATAGCAATTGAGTTACTCGGCTATACCTCGTTCACTTTCTAAACGAGCCGAATTTAAACTTAAAAAAAAGCTCGTAGGGGTCGGCCTCAACTCGTTTAAAAACGAGCGTAGTGAGCCCGTAGGGCAGATTAACTAAAATCAACTGGGGCTTTTCTAGACTCCAAAAGCCCAATGGGTCTAGTGTGAGAAGCCCATTAGTCACCATTAATTGATATCGAATGGGCCTTATCTGGACTCCAAAAGCCCAATGATATTAGGCCCGTTAATCGATATAATATTAGGTCTGTTTATACTCCAAAAGCCCAATGAGAATAATACGGTCAGTCTATACGGGCCCATTAATTGACATCGATTGGGCCTTTTCTAGACTCCGGCCCGTATGGCATGTCCAACAATTCGGGTTCAAATCGGTTATGGGGTGGACACTAAAAATGACAGGTTTTTTTTTTTTTTTTTGTTTTTAGAAGGTGAGGTAGTGGTCTCCGAACATTTGTTCGCACTTGTCATAAATAAATAAAGGTTAAGTGATATTCACACGCACGGAGATAATTCTACCCCTTACATCAGTATATAAAAGACCTTTAATATTCCGGGGAAGGTCAAGCAATACAATTAAACCAAATTGAAAACTACAAGATAAGCTAACTAAAAAGTCAGTCGTGCTATTCCTCTCGCGGTAGGCATATCGGAACTGGACAACCCAATCTCTTTTAATAAAGTCATGACATTTACATGCTAGACTAAAGAGATGACGGTGACGAGGAAGACGTTTCATTGGGAGAGAAAGAACCAGTTGGGAGTCAGATTTCAAGAAAACATTATGTTATCCTCCCTCCCAAGCAACATGCAAACCGTTTAAAATGTTCCCTAGATCAGTCATGGGCACAATACATATATAAGCCCAAATTAACACCATAACCCCCCCGTAACCAATCCCCTCTGTGAGTTCTAAGAAGACCGCCACTAAGCCATCATGATACCTTGCCCAATCAATATTATCCTTGATGATATCCACCAAAGGTCGAATCCAACTTATAACTCAACACGTCAAGTAGGAGGATATAGTGATCCAGCGCGGTCTTGTTCCCCTAGAATTACTCTAGGTGAAGTTCGAAAAATGCTATAGAAATAATCAAACACAATTAAAAGTAATTGAAAATTAAAAAAATTTGGAGAGAGAATGAACTTAATCTGACCATTGGATCATCAGTCAATGGCTGAGATTCATTCAATTCTAGGTAGAGTGTTTTTTTAAGAACTTCACCGTAACTAAACCCGATCCAGCGGTATCACTTTGTGATTGTGGTAGCTCCAGGCGGACAACAACATCCTTATGACCACAGTGGTTACTCTATCAACCAAATATCGTTCCAATACTCAACGTCCCGACCATCACCTAAAAGTGTTATTTGGGCCACATACTTTTCTTTCTAATTAATGCTTTTATTTAGTTTAATTTTTGATAGATTTTCGAAATAAAGTTGGAAGTTAAACGGAACAAGTTGGAAGTTAAACGGAACGAGTCTTGTTGAATTCTATATAATAACTCATTGTTATTAAAATGTGTTTATTGCAATCTTCTACTTCCTCCGATCGTAAATAAATGACTTCCTAGAATCTAAAATTTGATCAAATTTAATGTCGTTTTATGTTTTCAAGGTTATTAATTAAGAGAGAGTTGTGAGAATAGTTCTTGAAAATTGGTTTTATTAAATATTTTCATAATAAAATATTCACTTACTGGTCTAAAATGGTGGTGAACATTTAATAAGTGATAAAATTGAGAAAAAAAACTTTATAAAATTAAGGTTGTTTAAGAATTTTCTTAATAATTGTGTCAATGGCTAAAAAGTCATTTATTTATGATCGGAGGAAGTATTCTTTTCACTTCACTCCTTTCACTTCGCCATTGAATTACAGTTGGATTTTACAATGTGTGTATTCATCTTCCCTATTGATGGCAGAAAAGAGGGTTTTGTACACTTACAAAGATCTGAGATTTAAATATAAAATAAACTTTATTTTATTCCTTTAATTTTACCCTCACACCGGTTTTAATAAACTTCGTTCTCTCAATGCTCCGTCGTATGACTATAAAAAATGTATAAAAAAGAAATTGTTCGTCAACTACTTATTTCAGGTACTCATCAACTTCGGATCCAACTACCAATACACTCGGTCAAATTAGCTAAGTAAACCTTTTTTAGACTTCTCTCTAATAATTAGTCTCATGGTATAAATATGTTTAGTAAATGTACCCCTAATCAAAACTTCTTACCTTCAACTTCAATTTAATGAAATTGGTAAAAATTGAAGGAGAATGAAAAAATCCTATTTAACCAAATTCTTTCGATAAACTTTTACATCAAATTCAATTTTAATTCTAATAAACTAGTGGTTTCCAAATGGTTCATAAATATCACAGTAGATACATTTGTATTAACATAAATAATCATATGATAGAAACTCAATCAATAGATTTTTTGAGAGAGAAAATAACACGAAAATTAATCATTCAGTTTTTCATAAGTTTATGATAATAATTATAAAACAAGCGTGATATAAATAGGGTAAAATATATAAAAGAATAAATGATATGATCTAATGAGTTGGAATTTTTTTTCCCAGAGACGTTGCGCACCCCTGGAGCCCTACACAACATCGTGAGCCGGAGCTCATGAACTCCAACTACCACATCGACAAGTTAAGATCTCCAAAACAAAAAGAAAATAATATACAATATATCATATTCGATGACTCAAATGTTTAAATTGTTAATATTTGTATAATTGGTATCACAAACTTATTATGTTTGTTCTCTCAAGACTTGCACAACAAACTTAACAAATTGAAAAACATTTCGAATGTCAACGAAAATCAACTTAGTAAGACCACGAAAAGAATGGCACACTTTTCAGACTAAATAAAAGGGTGAAAAGGGAATAAAATCATTATTAGACTAAGTTAATATTGATGTAATTGTGCTACTTATTAAAGTAAAACTTGCTATGAAAGTTTTATTGTAACCCCGCTTTACTTTTCGCTATATATATATGATTCACTTAACTGAAATCTCTCACGTTTATATAAGCATGGATCATTTTCGTTATTCCAAAAAAAAACATGTAATCTCTTTGTCTTACAAAAATTTATTATTTTCAACACAAATTCTAATAACATGACATTTGAAGTATTCCAAGAGAAGGACCATTTGAGCCTTTTGTTTAACTACTTTAGCATCCGAAGCTTCAACTAGACCAACTCGAGCAACTAAGCTTTTCGAGGCTTAGTGACATTCTATATGTTGATTTTGATCATCAACATACGTAAAATTTCAAATTTATTCTTAATAAATATTCGTGCAAGTCATGGGTTATAAATTAATTATCTTCTAAATTATAGCTAATCAACATTAATTCATGTGTTTGTTTACAAATTACCACATCGACCTACTTATTAATCTAAGACAAAGTGATTTTGATAAGTAGACGCTTTTTATATTTTAGCCTAATAATTAGGTTTATGGCATAAATTATTTTAGTGCTTTTCCAAATCTATCACACTATTTACGATGACGATGCTAATTTCCTCATCTTGTTAATCGTATGGCTTACAACTATTCTTTCATCTCCTCATTTTCAATATGAAGATTATGGAAGCTTCTAAACATCCTAGAGAAACAACAGTTCTATCAGTATCTCTATTATCTCAGTATTGCTTGCAGTGACAGACATGACAATCACCATGTTCAAGGTATATTAACTTCTCTCAGACCACCGTATAATGGAAGCGCGGTATTGGTTTGTTTCTGATAGTTCTTATATTTTCTAATCTCCATCAAGGAGGAACATTGGGAATGAAAACAGAGGAAGAAGGAGGCGAGTAACCCTAAATTGGAGGTAATCGTGAAATATCAAGAATTGGAAAGCCGGTATCGACAAAAGAGAAAAGTGTAGAAGTTCCATGTTGCGGATCGATCTTTAAGAAGCCGCCGCGAGGCGAGGACTACTCAATTTTACAAGTTCTGTTAAGCGTGGACATGTTCATCCTCTTCGTGGGGACATTCTACGGACTAGGGTGCATTCTTACAACGGTGGATAATTTAGGGCATATTGGAGAATCCCTAAGGTATTCAACAAAAATATTGAGGACATTTGTGTCGCTGATAAGCATCTGGAACTACTTCGGGAAGGGTGTTTGCACGATTCACATCGTTGGTAGGCATCTCACACACATTCTCTTTGTATGAGTTATTTCATTCACTAATGCTTGTCTTTGTTATAAGCTTAGCAATATAGATATGTTTTGTTTGGATTTTTGGTGTGGGAGAGGGGTCATTTTATAGCAAAGTTTGTTCGTCGTCAAGCATAAGCTCTCAAGCCAAATAAATTGGTAGCTATTCAGATTATAATGAAGATATACTTCTAGCGGGGCTTTAGGAGTGCAGATCAACAAAATCAATTGCATTGCAGAAATCATCATCAGAGATTAACAACGAATAATACATACCAAACCACATAGAGGAAAGGCAAGACAGAGGAACGAAGATGACACACCTGGTATAGTAGAAATTCAAAAATTTGAATAATTGTGCAACATTGTTCATCACAGGTCTCTACATTTTATCCATATTTGCCTCCACCAGTCTTTCGAGATTAATATATTAAGTCTTTGGATTTAGGCGAAACTTTATTCAACTTATGTGTTAAGTTTGAATTTTATGTTTGTATGTACATGATCCATTTTGCACTTCAGTTAAATTTTATAAATCAGGAAGCTACAAGGTTTGAAATCCCAATTTGACCAAATTCGATATAAAGATTTCATAAATTTCTTATTTAGTAGGTCCAAACCCGGGTTTATCCGGGCACCTACTTGACTCAGAGTTGCAGATACAAAGAGAGACAATCCAACTAAACGATTTATACTAATAAAATGGTACACATTTATAACTTAACTCGAGTTGCAGATACATTTTTGGTAGAGTACATGATTGTGGATAACATTATGGCATTAAATATGGTCAAATAAGCTATAGGTTAGTTAAAGATTGTTTGTCTTTAGCTATTTGACTAGTAAATATTATAATCCCTCGTTTTTATATAGTACTTATTTCACGCATTTTAAGTAAATTAAAATGTGTATTACATCTTTATTTACTATACGGTTTTGATATTTTGTGGCAACTCGTGACTAATTAAAAATCCACCAGTTATTGTAAGGATAATTTTACAATAATACTTATTGTTAAATAAAATATAAAATATAAAGTAATAAAAGAATATGTATATAGACTTAAACACAACTCTAGTAAAAGCATCTGCATCTCAAATACTGTGAGTTTCTTCCCCTATTTAAATTTGTAAAATTAAAAATAAATGTCAAAATGGGTGAGGGAATAAAGGTAATGAGTGGAGAGAATGTTTTTGAAGAAAAAATGAAATCTGAGGATCTGCCCAATTCACGTAAATTAAAAGTAAAATCAGATTTGTTTTCGTTACTTTTGTCTAAGACTCTAGTTGTAAGGAATTAGTTGTAAGGAATTGATAGGTATTTTGTTAAAGTTTTATAAAATAAAAATAATTGAAAAAATCCTAGTGAATTTTGGGATGGAGGAGATGAGTTCTTTAACTAATATAATAGATAAAAAGTAATAGAAAAAATCAGATAAGAAACTCATTTATAGTTCTGGGACGAAGATGCTCTAAACTATTCTGCAGCTAGGCCTTGATAAACCCGGATTCCAATCGAAGTTTTACCCATTTGTTTTGGTTGGATTCGGGTCGAGTCCATAGTCTGGATCTAAGGTCTTGCCCATACTCGTTCTACTTGGACTGGACGATTTCAGATTTAATTTATTTTTATAAAAACTTAGTAAATATAAAAAATAATATTATACAAAAATAAAGGGTCCAAGCGAACACGTAATCCTTACATTGAGATCTTATATTTGAATTCTACTATCTACCTCTATATTTATACTTTTTAAATATTATAAATTTAATAAAGGAGCTTTTAGCCGGACTCTCTAACCCGGATAGATCTGAGCCTTGCTTTCCGACCCACTCAGACACGAAGGTGTTGTATATCCACCCGTTTATCCAAACAGTTGGACCAATCCGACTTTACCCAAAACTATGGCTAGCTAACCCAACAAACTTTATCATTATAAATTAACCATTCTAAAACTTATTACTAAAATGAACACTAAACCAATATAATCAACTAATATTCCAACTATTGTAAACTGTAACTACAAGTAAACTTTCATTTAAACTTAAATTTCGAACACAGAATCCCATCGAGAAGACTTTCAGCTTTGCTATCTCAAAATAAAAATATAAAATTACTGTCTCTCTTCAAGATGGATAAGCTCGACACGTATTACACTATAAATTCAATAATTAAGACAACTTAACTTTTGATTGTTTGACCATTTTTGTTCATGGATGTTGCATGCTTTCGTTGAATCTTGTTTTATTAGGTGGTTTGTACATGCATTCATCTCTTCAAAATTTCAGAAAGCTACTAAATATATGTATTTTTAATACCATTAATACAGATTAAAATATTAAATCTAAATATAAAGTCTTTCCTAAAAAATATTAATATTTTCCCTTTTTAAAAAAGCCGACGTCATTTATTTAATGTTTATTTTAGTGGGGAGACTATTGACACGCGCGGAAACTCGCTGCCGCTTTACCCAACTCCCTTGGAATCTGACCTTTCTGTCCAATTACTAAAATACCCCCAACCATGGTTAAATTTCAACCCGATGCCCTCCTCTGGTTGCGATCTATAAATTTCCCTTTCCTTCTTCATTGCCACCTTACTTACCTTTCCTTTCAATTTCTTTCCTCTAACTGAATATCCAAGAAGATGAGTTGCAATGGATGTCGAGTTCTTCGAAAAGGATGCAGCGATACCTGCGTTCTTCGTCCATGTCTTCAATGGATTCAGTCACCTGAAGCTCAAGGTCACGCCACCGTCTTCGTTGCCAAGTTCTTCGGCCGAGCTGGGCTCATGAATTTCATTTCCAACGTTCCTGATACTCAACGCCCTGGTAATTAACAAACCGACATTAATCGATTTCCTTCCGGCTTTTAAAATCTGAAGAATTTTAACAAATGCTCTGTTTTTCAACAGCTTTGTTTCAATCTCTGTTGTACGAAGCTTGTGGACGGACTGTAAATCCGGTGAGCGGTGCCGTTGGACTTTTATGGACGGGGAATTGGCGAGTTTGTCAAGTTGCTGTGGAGACTGTTCTTCGAGGCGGTATTCTTCGGCCTGTACCGGAGTTTCTTAACGGAATTGGACATTCAATACCGAATTCCGATGAGGATCCGAATTCCTGCTCAGATTCTCCTTCGAATCGTCGGAACCCGGATCATCGGTCTTCGATTCACTTGGATCTGCGCCTTACTAAGCCGGAATTTCCAGTAGTGACTCCGGTGATGCGGCGGGCCACGACTCCTTCGGAAGAGTCAGGAACGACGACGATTAGCTTTGAAAGTGGATCAACCGGCGCCGAACTTTGCTTTGCACGGCCGTTACCGGAACCGGAGCCTCAGCTGTTGAACTTGTTCGTCTAAAGACTCAATCTTTTTTCTTTTTAATTTTGGTTCCCTCTCCTTTGTTAATGGTAGTGAAGACGGTTAGTTTGATTAGGAGAGGTTTTTTTAATCGGGTTATTCGGTTGGATCGGGTCGGATATCGGTGATAATTTTGGAAATTCACCAGGTACAGATTCCTTGTTCCCCTTTAAAAATGTTTAATTAATTGTGGAAAAGGAAAAATGAAAGTTTTGTTGGTGGGTAACCGTTGATTTTGTGATGGATCACTGTAATTACGTGATCATTTGTTAATAAATCACATTTTAATTTATATGTCCGTACTTACGTGCATTTCTTTTGCGTGAATAATATTGTAGTTATTTATACAGATCTCATTAAATTATTAAAATATATTTTAATATAATAAAATATTATATCTTTATCCAAAAAATAAGTATGGACCAACCACTTCGTTAGTTGATATTCCGTAACACGGAATATACTCATTACTCTAATTATAATATTATATAGTTTATTAAATATTAATCATTTTCTTTTTGAGTTATTGTAATTTAAGGTTGAAAAATGTGTATTGTCTACAAGTCGATCTGCATTGAAGCGATGAGATCGAATCATAGTGGCCGCATTTCTTGACCTACAACTATCTTTTGTTTATCATTATTTCCATACATTTATGTGGCTTAAAATATGATATTTTATAAATATAAAGTTTGAATATATTGTAGGCTTTTCTGACCAAAATAATAAATAATTCCATTGTATACGTTACTAGTACAATTTGAAGTTTGAATATAACTATAGGCTTCCTCTGACCAAAATTGTAGATTTATCAAAATTCGACCAAAATTATTGGTGTATATTTTGATTCAAGGCTAATCGGAAATAAATTCATTTTTTTCGAAATTAAATGTTTATTGTCAAAGTCCGATATAAAACGGACCGGTAGAGCGGGGGTCGTGTGCATACGAGCGCACATACGCATTAAGTCCATGTCCAGCACATAAATCCGGCGATGTTCCATTCTAAAACCAATTTGATATAGGAAGTGTAGCCCACCGACCTTATATACTAGGCTTAGAGTCTCCCATCTTTCGATGTAGGACTTTATTATCTCCAACACGCCTCCGCAAGTGTAACTAGAGGATATAGACCGAGTTGCACTTGTTCACAGGTTAGGATCGCGAGCCTAATTGAGGTTAACCGCTCTGATATCATGTCAAAGTTCAATATAGACCGACCGGTAGAGCGGGGGTCGTTCGCATACGAGCGAACATGCGCATTAAGCTCAAACCCAGCACAAACCCGGCGAGGTTCCATCCTAAAACCAAATGGCTATAGTAGGAGTAGCCCACCGACCTTATATACAAGATTCGGAGTGTCTTCATCTTTCGACGTGAGACCTTATTATCTCCAACATTTATCCTAATAAGTCCCGTAGATTATATAAGCTACATGCAGCGAAGAACATAACGTAGCTTGGACAAGGCTAACCTTTTTGTTTTGATAAAAAGAAAAGAATTATGTGCACTTATAAGATGAGCAAATTAATATTGGTAGCACTAAGAAGGTTCCGGTCCTTCCGATGTAACGTAAGCATACACATTTCGTATTGGTGCATCATCAACGTCCCACCTTTCGGCCAACATATTTTAATTTCAGATATTATTACGTCACTGCCCCAACATTATTATTATTATTTATTTTTCAGATTTGATTTACAGGCTTAATATTAGTGACGGCTCTTCATATTCCCTAAGAGCCATCCAAACAACACCCCCAAACTCCCGGGAGTCTAGAAAGCCAAACCTCCTTAATTTTGATCATGACATTCCAACTCAGACTCACTTATTAGGGACGTGTTTGTTTTCTTTTATAGATTCAAGAGTCACATATAAACTCGAAAGCTTTACATTGGTATATATGTATGAAGAAAACAAAATTAAAAAAAAAAAAAAAAAGAGAGGATAATTTGGATGATGTATATAAGCATGCTCGATTCTAGGTTTGAAAAGGCAACCACAAAACCCTAAAAAAAATAATTTAGGGAATCCAAATGAAGTGGAGAAAGAGGCCTTTGATTGGATTTGAAGGGCATAGAAATGGCCCACATTTATTAGGTACCAATTTGAGCCTTCTTTTACAATTCAACGTACCATTTTCTCTTATCTTATCAACACAACTTGACTCCTTTTCAACTACTTTAGAATACATCTTACAACCTTGTCCTTATGACAAGGTATCGTAATAAATCGGGTGATAAATGTATGATCTTGACCGACTTTCAATCTATAATCCCAAACCGCCCATTTGATGATACTCTTGACCTTATCCGAGTGAATATGAGTTAAATGAGTGGATGATGGATGAATGAAATATTTTACATGATCTACCACCACTTGCTTCACATCTCATTGATGTTCGTCCGCTTTTTTTTTAACGTATTTTCATCCATTTTCATCAGATCAAATATTCGTCGAGTATAGGTAAAAGTGTCATTCTGATTTTAACATGCATCTCATTCTATTCTATAAGTCTTGACTGCCATTTTAATAAATTGTAAATTCATTAAAAAAGAACTCTAAAAAAGGTTATTTAATACATTAACCCCCGTTTGGTTAGAAGTCCGAGAACGGAAACGGAATAGAAATGAATCTAATCCATATGTTTACTTTATTCATGAACATTTTTTGGAATTATTCATTGTGTTGCATGTAAAATGTAGTTGTTTTCCCCATTTTATTTTCCTATACGGTATCAACACTAATCAAATTTTACTACAATTATTTAAAACCACAAGGAATAATTCCGTAAATTTTCATGAATAATGGTATACATATGGACTAAATTCATTTCCATTCTATTTCTGTTTCCGGATTTCTAACCAATCGGACCCTAAATAGTCATAAAAGGTATCCAAATATAATAAACCATAAAACTAACTACTGGTAAAAACTGAAAAGATAGAATTGTAAAAGTTAACATTTTTTACTTTGTATTATTCAAACTTTATCAAGTATGGCAATATTATATATTTAAGATGGGATAATATCAACAACAACAACAATAATAATAATAATAATAATAATAATAATAATAACACATTATCTCTAACACGTATAATTAATCATATTCAATACAATAATTTTAAGAGAAAATTATGTAAACAGTACTCCATCTTTTAGGCTGACTAAACTTTAGTACCTCATCGTTTAAACTATCAGAACGATACCTCATCTATTGAGTCCGACCAAAGATTAGTACCTCGATCATTGTTCATACGTTAAAGTATCTTAATGGTGTTAAATATCAGGAGCAAAATTGTCCTTGTATTTTAGAATATACTAAGATAGAATATACTGTTCCATTTTTAATTTAATCACTTCTTTTTTGAGGTCTTATTTGCAAAATCTCCGGTGCTCAATGACCGGGGACAACAAAATCCTTTTTTTTTTTTTTATTACGCTTCATTAACTATTTTTAATTCTTTTTTACTAATTTTTTTTACTACACCACGTCAGAATTATTGACTCAGAAATACTTTCTTTATAGAAATTAATACCCGGTCCTCAATGCTTAAAAAATACTAATTTCATTTTTGCTAACCAATAAAAACGTCACATTATAAATGAAGCGTAGTTAAAAAAAATTAAAAATATTTAATTATCATAAATGGATAACCCCACGTCTTTTTAATTTTTTTTAATGAATATTGGGTCATAATTTTGGTCCTAATAAAATAATGATAGTTGGAATATATGATTATGGTTATCCACATCCTCTTCTTCCTCCATCTTTGGGGCTCAAAATGTCGTCTCGTGCCCCACCAACCTTCATTTCGTCACCTTCCACTTCCACTAATTTACTAATTTTATACACTTTTTAATCACTTAATTATCATTAATCCTTATTTAAATATGAACCACACTTTACAGATAAATCAAACACTTGGTCGAGTATCACGGACTCTCCTTGCTACTTACCCACTGAGGTCCCTTCGATTAGATTTTCATTACCCTTTATCCCCGTAATTCTCTGAAATCTCATAAGTGCTTATAACGGAGTTCCGTCTAGAAGAGGTGTTTGAATTTGTTCGTGAGAAGGAGTCGAGGAGTAATGATCGAAATCTGAAGACTGAAAGAAGAGTTCAAATATAAGGTGTCCACATAGTCCCTGGGTCTACTCTGCACTTCTTCTACAAACTTGTTCGCGTTGTTTCTTCCTTGTTTTGCTTGTCTGGTGCTTCCGTTGGCGTTTCTTCTAGATTGACTCGTAGTGATCAAATTTTTTTTTTGATGTGTTTATCTATTTTTTTCATGTTCCGGTTCCCTCACGACGGATTGTCCGTTTGCCGATTTGATCGGTATTTCGATCCATTAGCCGGTGTGTTATCTAGTGCATCAAACCACTTTCCTTTATAAAAAAAGTTATCATAGCTCCGATAGTTTCTTCCGTATAGCTTAAAAAATGATAATAATATTTGTTTTCATAAGCTAACATTATCTCTAATAAACTTGGACTCTCGTACATACAATACGTAATGTTTGTCCCCATAATCTTCATAAGTTTTCGTACACTCCTCCACGATTAGGGTTGTGCATACAATCCGGACCAGACTGTTTTCATTGCTTATATGAAACTGTCCATAAACCGCACCGCGGTGAACCCAAACAATCCGAACCATGTTCACTTTTAAAAATATCTATTTAGGGGTTAAATACAGCCGTTCCAAATTAAATAATCCGACCAAACCGCATCCACGTCCTTTCCAACACAAATGTTATAAGGGTAAACAATCCGTCCGGTCCAAAATATAATGGACCGGATCTGATAATTACGATACAGGATCAGATTATAATTAACCACAAAAAACCATTTATTCTATTTTGTTATCCAATCCAACTCACTACACTATATTTTGTCCATAAATGTCATAAAACGTTGAAACCAAATGATAATGACAACGTGTCGCCGCATTAACAAGTGAGCCCTACGTCCAACGTAGCTATAATACCTCTTAATCACATCGTGGAGCCACTAAACTCATTTTTAATTACTATCACTTACCACAAAAACACATTATTTATATACTTATATGTGTACGTAACACCTTAGCTTTACCTAAATTCAAACGGTTATATATACTTCTACGTTACCATGCAACTTTTGTACCCTCATTTATCATGAGTGAATTTGCTATGTGGCATTACTTCACTAATTTTGTTTAGTAATTGTAAAGCTCAATAATTTTGTTAGAATATGACCTTTTTAAAAAAATTTAGACTAATTTGCCCTTCTACAAGAATTTAAAAGATTCCTAATTATTTATTACCTTTTAATTGACCTAATTGAAGAAGGTGTATTTTGAATAAGTTACCAATTTTAATAGCGTAATCAATTAGTAAATCATAAAGAATATAATTTTTTTTTACGTGAATTGATAAAACAAGCATGTTACATGCTTGTACTTTTCATGTAAATCATGGAGAGTATAAGAAAATTCTTAATAAAATTTTACAAAAAATTTACAATAATTGATCAGCGTAATCAATTAGTAATTAATCTTGTACAAGAAAACTTTACAAGAAGATAAATCGTGTACAATAAAATTTTACAAGAAGATAAATCGTGAAATCCAACTTGTCCAGTTGATATTAGGGTGGGAGGGAGGGGCAACCAACCAGAGATCGATTCTTGGTGACTACATTCGTTTTTTAACTTTTCGTATTTCTTGTAAGAATTATAAAGTTACAAGAAAATTCAAGAAATATAATTACAAGAAATATAAGTATCATTTACAAGAATAAATTATAAATATACAAGAAATTTGTTTCATTTACAAGAATACTTAAGTTATAAGAGTAACGTCTAAATTAGGATAAAATTTATTATAATTAATAAAGGTAAATCTGCCATTATTTATTTAATAAGGCTATTCACATAAAAATTTATAGGCCTAGATTATTTACTAAACAAAATTAATCACCGGCTATATTTCATCCAATTTTCTCTTCTATCATTTCAAGTCATTATAACGATGGATATGTGTGTGAACCACATTAACCGACTTTTGACATGCAAGAAACCATATTATTTATTGTTTATTATTTATTGTATTGGTTGTATCAATTGCAGGCCACATATGAATATTAAAGAATGAAAGGGTGGTCCATTTTTGTGATATGAGGGTTCAAATAACACTATGCTCGTATCTATTTTTTGATTTTTGTATGTTCATTTGTCTGCTTTGTTCAAATTTAAATTTTAATATAATGTTTTTTTTTATAAATTATTTGAATTTTGATTTGAAATGACAATTTATACATACATTTACTTAAACTTAAAATTTTAAAGATATTTATTGATATTTTTTAAAAACTTTTATATTATCACAAAAATTATATGGATTTATTCTTATTATGAAACATGTGAATACAAGTTGAATTGTTAGGTATTAGTACTTGATGCTTCAAAAAGCTCGCCTAATCAATGCTTTTGGCTATATTATCCGGAATAATCTTGTATTTCTTCTGCTGCTTTAAAAGAAGTTGTCAGACAAATTTTGTTCTAAAGACAAAAGTTTTCTCTCTTTGAGGGGTCTTCAAAAGACCATAAGTTTAGTTTTAATTTTATTGAGAACGAAGGAGACAATCTTATACTCATCAGCTCGATCACATAAGGTTGGAAACTACACTGGGAGACGGACATGATTATCTCGGATATCTCCTTTATGATCTCGGGCTTCAAAGACTTTAGTGTGCACCATGTTTTTAGGGAAATCAACGTTATTGTAAAAAGACTCGCGCGACTTGCACACTCCTCGGACGCAAATGACGAGCTCTTTCTACAAGAATTTAAATACCTCATTCGAAATGATGCCTTAAAACAGACGATTTCTAGAAACTAACCCCATTTTTCTACCCTTGTACTAAAAAGGAATAATTGTTAGTAGAAAGTATTTAATTTGTTGAGTAATGAGGAAAATGAAAAGAAGGGGAACATATATGATATATTGATATGTGTCACTTTCACCTGTTGTACTACACTCTACTTGCTCATCAATGAGCTGTGGGGTCTACAGCCTTTAATTCTTCGATATTGGTAAGAAATTAATTAATAAATTAGTGTTTATTGTTTTATTTATGAATTAAATAAGTTTTATTTATTCATCATTATCTAATAGTTGAACCGCGACAATTCTAAGAAAGAATTCCCTGAATAAATATTTTAATAATAAAAATTGGTAAGATAATCCATAACTTATCAGATTGGAAAAAAAAAAATTTATTTAATTTTAAATAATGATATTGTCTTCAAGTTTAATTACGTATGTTATCAACAAATATATTGCTATTTTGAAGTTGAAAAACGTAGCTTGTAGCTTTCGAATATGGCTAAAGGGCATGAAGAAGAGGAGTAGAAAGAGAGGCTCAATGGGTAGGCTAAAGTTCTTCACACCCTCTTTCGAGCCTGGTGATCAGTTGCCAAGGCTTTTTTTACCCGGAATTGATCGATCTCGGCCATATTTTTCGGGAAGGAAATAGGACGGCGGACTCACTAGCTAGTTTCGCGTTCTCTTTTGTTTTGGGGGTTCACCGGTTGAGTTCCCCTCCTTGTATTCTTTCTTTTTTGTTAGACGATTTACGGGGTGTTTCCCTTCCAAGGGTATCTCGATCGGGGGCCATTTGCTTAATAATAATTCGTAGAATGGAGTAGTGTAGTCCTTGTTTCACAAAAAAA
>BSUD01000079.1:114204-149195 GCA_033239045.1 Fagopyrum esculentum | reverse complement strand
AAAAAAAAAAAAAAAAAGGGTAGTCGAAAGGGAGATGAATAAAAAAGGTTGAACAAGTAATTCATCTGGATTGGTCCAATATTATAGTAACAACATTTAGTATAATTTGATGATGATTTGGGTATTCGTAAGTTGGTTCTATAATTGAACCTATTCCAAACAAGCAACCCTTCATAATTGATGCATTTTCAAAACAATATATATTGTATAACAATAGCATCAGGTGAACAAGACATAAAAAACTTGATGAATAAAGTAATCTTTGCATACATTATGTTACCTAAAGATTACAGTGGGTCAAATATAACGTGAGGGTACATCACAGGTCCGAACGTATATGTGTGTTGGGTCTCAATTCAACACATAAACTCAATGGGGTTTCATTTTATACAATAAAATTTACGGTGGATTAGTTATGACGCGGGGATCCATTGCACGTCCGAGCGATATGTGCGTTGGGTAACACATAAGCTCAATGGGATTCCATATAAAACAAATTGATAATATGAGAAGTAGCCCTTCAATACTATATACTAGACCCGTTATAATTTTTATTATCGATGGATAGTCAAGGATCAAGGGGTTTCATTTTATACAACACATAAACTCAGTGGGTCAAATATAACGTGAGGTTACATCACACGTCGGACCGTATATGTGTGTTGGGTCTAACTTCAACACATAAACTCAATAGGGTTTCATTTTATACAATAAAATTTGGGTTAAATGGGTGGATGGATGTGAGTAGTAGGGGGAGGTGATTGATTGATTGATTTGTGTAAAATGGGAGGTTATTTAATTAGGTTATAGTAACCAAACAGAGATTAGATAATATTCATAAAAATGGCGATATTTGATTAAAACATATGATAATATTTAGACTTTTTTGTGTTTGAAGGGGCAGTGGATCGAGTGTGTTATGTGTGGATGCTACATCAGCCAATGCAGAAATTATCATTATTTAACCAAATCTATCCTACATTACTCCTACAATTCTCCACGTCTAACCCAAGGATTTATTATATTTTGGATATATAAATAGTTAATCCATTTTTCCAATATTTCGAACAGTTATCCTTCTCCTAGGTTGACCTCTCTTAATTACATTCGATTGTAACACAAAATATTAAACTAATGAAAAATAGACCTTTAGGTCGTAACATTTCTAAACCATATATATGAGTGGAACATTTTGGTTGAATTAATATTATTAATCTTTTTAAATACTTAATTTATTAAAAAAAAAGTTTTCAAATTTGGACTATATATATATAGAAGATTTTTTTAAAATTGATAAAAACCCACTTATGAAATATTTAATTAATAATCGAGATGAGCCTTTGTGGCGTCATCTTAATATTGCTCACAATATAAATTTAATAAATTAATGTTGACATAAATGCACAGTAAGATATTGGATTATGCAATTGAGCATATTAGAGTAGTTGTAAAGTGGATTGTATACGCCAAGGGATGAAATAGGCAAATGGCAATGCCCTTTCTTCTTTTTCTTTAATATTTATCTCCACAATCACAAATCCTTTAAATGCCCTTTCAAACAACTTACGTCCTCTAAATTATAATTATAATAATTAACCATCAACTTTTACTAGGTTACTACTCATATATAATTCATACTATTATTGACTTATACAGACCAAAAATAAATCTCTTTATACATAATTCAAAATATATATCCTATTTCATGTGGGCTTACTGTAGATTGTGTGTTGTTTCATTATTTTAAATTTAGCTTGTTATATTATATTATATTATGACTAAATCACAAAAAATATTGGTTACATAACTTACATTTAGACTATTTAGTTAATTAATAAAATAATTAAGAAATAAAACTCAGCATATTAGTCTATTATCCAGGAATTTAGTGTTGGGCTTCTTGCTAGCCCATTCATATTGTCCATAATGGGCTTCTTCGGCCCATGGGAAGCCCATTAATACTAGATGTGATTCTTATCAAACTTCTTTCGAACCAATTGCCATATTTCACACTGTCACCTATTTCCGTGAACTCCCTTTGTTACTGACTGACTCTCTACGTCTTTGCTTCGACCCTAAATTTAAGATGTCTACACTTTTTTTTTTTTTGCTTTTTATCCATGTGCTCTTTGTGTTAGAGATAAAATTAGAGCTATGTTAAAGTTATATGTATTTTACCGTTTTATCTATACGTTTATATTATATAAACTAAGTTTTACTATTATTAAATTTTATTTGGTATTAGTGCCTACGATTCTTAAACACACTTTTGTCTAAACAAACCCTAAAACACAAACTCTAGTTGTGCCGGCGGCGACGATCATGCCAACCTACAGGCGCTCTAGAGCCGACTCTACTTTTGTGTTGTTATTGCCACCTAAATCTATTAGCACCCTAGTATGTCAACTTACCGTGCTATTATTGTCAACCTACCAGCACCAACAAAACAAAGATCAAAGAAGGGAATAAGGTACATCAGCTCCTCATTTCATCCCTTCATATCAAACACCCTAAGACGTCAACCTGCGCCCTAGGTCCGAACCTACCGGCGTGCTATTTTCGCCAACAGAAGAAATAACAAAGAAAGGAGATTGATTCATCAAGTTCTCTTTGCATATTTCGCTAACAATAATTTTCGCTTAAAGTTTATTGCCGTCAAATGCAAGCAAAGAACATTAAAAAAAACAAAAAACTTCATGTTTCTATTAAAGCTTGGAGTTGTTGAACGGGGAGTGTTAGAGATCGAATTGCGTTTCATTATAAAAACAAACTAATTAAGTAAAAACAATTTTGTACATGAACAAGTCAACACAATTCGATCTTGTTCTCTTTGTCACAAACCGAGACATGCATGATTCTCGTATAATTAATTTATTTAGAAATAGTTGTTTGACCTAATTAAGGGAGCTTATCATGAGTTTGTTATTTGTGTGTCAAAATTAGATTCTCCCTTGAAGGAATTCAAGCAACAAAATGTTAGAATTAGGTGAAGCACAAAAAACTACAATTTAAATTTTAAATTAAGCCTATGTCAACTAATTATCTCTGCTTCTGTCGATGTGCATGAGACATGGCTGGACCATAGTGCTCACATTTGTAAAATTGTCAATTTACTTATTAAAATGAATTATATTACAATAAAATTAACCATAATTTTATAAAATAAGTCTTGTTTTAAATACTTTAAGGCCCCCTTGGTTCCAACTCCGGAAACGAAAACGGAATGAAAACGAATTTATGGAATCATTCCTTCTGATTTTAAGTAATTGTAGTAAAACTTGATTAGTGTGATACCCTACAGGGTAACAAAATGGGGGAAACAACTACATTTTACATGCAACCAAAATCAATGATTCCAAAAAACATTCATGAATAAGGTAAACATATGGACTACATTCATTTCCATTTCGTTTCCGTTTCCGAACTTCTAACCAAACGGGGGTAAGTATATAAAATAAATATGTGATTTTTGTAAGAAAAATATAAATACAACTAATCTTAATATTTTGAAAAATACTCTAAGTTAAGCATGATTTTGTGTAATTTATCTTTTATCTTTTATAGCTACAAAATAGTTGAAGTTTTTTCGCTATGTCCTTAAAATATCGCCTTGCAATTTTATTATTTTATTCGAATGAAGTTTGTCTTGTTTCCAATTGTCTATGGGTTTTGAATATATTCACGGTTCACTTTATAGAACCTTTGAATTTCAAGTATGCGTACAATCTTGTTCGGGATATTTTTTTCAACGAACTTTTTGATGTTGATTGATGGGTAGTCGAAAAACATACATGTGATTCGACAAGAGTCTTCCCAAACGTAAAAAAATTGTAATGACAGTTGATACGCATTCATCTTGTTGCGTTTAATACTTGTAGGTTTTTAACACTCGATATCGTTGTGGTGGAGACACCATGCAAACTTTGTAAAATGAGTTTATGATATGAGTACTCTTAATATAGTAATAATGATAATATATCTAATTAATCATTTTATCCAACTTTGTATAGATATAAATTTTAATTTGTTAAGCTAATATTTTGGGAGATCTAATATTATGAAGTAGGGAGTCAAACCGTAACTTTTGCTAAAAGATCTCTCCACTTAACAACAATTAAGCAAGACAAGAAACACTGCAACTATTTAGCAGAAGCATTTCAGTTGCATTAATATAATGAATTAAACAAAAGAAAAATGATAAGATGGTAAACAAGTAGATCTAAAATTCGACAGAAGTGGAATGTCCTTTTCTCCTCGAACTCGAAACAATTCATTTGTCATTATATTTTCTGGATTCATTGTAGAAAAGGTACTTCCTATGAATCATATACTGTCGTGTTATTAACAAGGCATCTCACAAATCACATGCTAATCTTCATTATATATGATTAACCGCATCTTCCTTTATTATTTTTTTTTTTTTAATATTGTACGGTAATGAATTAGACTGAATCATGTATTTCAAACTCTCCGGGATAAGACATTCTTTCGGATGACATCTTTCACCCGAAGAGTGTGGTTGATAATGAAAACTTCGGGTAGTTGTGTCCCAATTTTACGAGCTGATCGGTAACACCATTGACTTCCCTGAAGACATTAGATGTGATGTTAGAAATATCCGAAATAATAAGGTCAATTTTCATGAAGGTTTCCAAATTTGTTTAATGAAATTGATAGTTGTAAGGTTATCCTTTTCAATTTCAAATTTGTAAATTTTCAAAGCACATGCTTTGATTAGACCTTCCCGTAGTACACATGTTTCATCATAGAGGACCGATATATTTTCATATTGTCCATAGACAAGGGTAATGGTCAATGCATGTTGGTCTCTAAGGATAAATCCGAAGGTTGATTCTTCTGATCCAAGCTTTGAACCATCAAAATTTAGTTTGATAAATTCATTTTCGGGTTTAGTCCACTAGATCTTCCGAGTTTTCCTACTGTTCTAAGGTGTGTTTGATTTTCTTTGGTTCTTACTCTTGTTCACTTCTTGTCGATCAGTCCTTATTTGAGTTTGTACCGCTATATTAACGCTTTGTGGTTTCTTGTTACTAAAGATGCTTTGGTTTCTAAAGAACCAAATATTTTACCACATAATAGCCAGTTGTACTAGTGCTTTATCATTTATTTTATACCTTAGAAGAGTCGTCGTGTTGGAAAAATTCCGGTTGTGTTGCTTACCAGTTGGAGTTCATAGCTTGCAATTCAGTTTTTGGGTATCCCATTTATTTCCAATTATGTAATTGCTAAGTGTTTCATCCTCATCAATAGCAATGTTGTTCTTAAGTAGTTTTATGAGTGGTTGATCCGATACCCATTGATTTATCTAGAACAAAGTTGTATTGTCATCATCAACGTTCCATCCAAAACCTAACTCAAATTCAAGTCTAATGTTCATAAGTTTCTTCCATTGCCAAGAGGTATTTTTTTGCAGTTTTGTAGTTCCATAATTAAGGAACTTTTAAGATATTTTTTGCTTACGAATTAACCCATATATTATCGGGTTCAGCCTTAATTTTTCACAATAGTTTCATTAGTAGAACGTGACTCATGTCCTATGCTTTCCTTATACCTACTCCACCTCTCTACGTAGGCTTATAAATTTTATCCCAACTAATAAGGAAATGCTATTTAGGCACTTTGTTCTAAAAAAAAGTTCGGTATATTTTATCTAGTTCTCTATGGATACATGTTGGGAGCATGATGAAGTTTGGTTTACCAATACGGTTTGTCTTGATTAGGGCTGTTCTTCTTCTTGGGAAAGTGTAAAAGCCTTCCATTAGTTAATTGTTGGCTATATTTTGTTATTACATCTTCAAACACACTTCTATTTACTCTACCGTCGATAATCGGATATTCAAGTTATTTGTCAAAGCAGTTTGTACTTTGTAGTAGTTGCAACAATATTTATTCGGGCATGCCTTTTCACACTAGACCCAACATTTATTGTAGTTTGAAAGGCCGATTTGTGGAAGTTAACTTTTTTCCTTGAGATGTGGCAATATCCATTCAAGAGATCTAGTGCCTTAGTACTTACCATTATTGAGGCTTTGAAAAATATTATTATATCATCTACAAAGGAAAGAAATGGGATAGTCGATCCCCCTCTAGTTATTGAGAACCCAATTATTATCTTATTCCGTTTACTTTCTTTTTGGATGTTTTGCGTAAAAACTTCCGCACCTAATTTTAATAACATAGGTGAAATCGGGTCTTTGTGACGTTGATGCGCTCTTCGTTAGTTGAACGCGAGGATCCACCGGTGTTGTTCCTTCCGACCACTTCTTTTGATTTTTTTCGATTGATGGGATATGCCAAGCAAGGATCGTCCAGCCTCGCACCTTTGATCTCCTTGGCTCGAGATCTTCTTTCCTCGGAATCTCACTTCGGAAATTGGATCTCCTTTGTCCTCCTAGCCTCGCACCGTAAGGACACCACTCGGCCTCTCACCTTGTGAGTTTCGAAACTTTGGCCTCTCACCTTAGTCTCTAGGTTTGTTTTTCTCAAAGTGAAAACACAACTTTTGATTGAAAACTCAACTCTATTTCGTGTTTAAAAGGTTTTGGGAGAAGCCTTATATAGGTTGAAAATTCAGCACCTAACTCCCAACATTCAAGGCTTACAAGTTCAAGAGTTGTGACATTAAGTAAAGACAAACAAAGGGACTTTCACCACCTACTTTCTCCACCTACTTTTCCACCTACTTTTCTCCATCTACTTTCACATGATTAATACATTAATTCATGCATAATATATGAATAATATGAGGATGGTATGTTGCATGAAATATGTATTGAGTGGACGTGCATATGTTTTGTATAACCATCTTTTATGCCTTCATGCGTGATCTTGGCTAAAAACCCACTCAAGTATAAACGCTGCTTCACTGTCGGGTCATTTTCTGATGTGATCCGGGATACCAATGGAAACGGCTTCACTTTAATTCGACCCTTTAGTATTTTGGTCATAACGAATGCTACGTTTATCCAATGAAGGTCCATAAATACTTGGAAAGCTGATTTAAATGTCTACAATATTGATGAAGATTACAAGTGCAGATTCGTCCAAGAGATGGATTGTATATGCAGTTCTTTCAGCAGTCGGATTTATGGACACAATGTGAAGAGTCCAAAACCAATGCCTCATTATGTGGATCTTTAAGGCCTATAATTTATTATGACTTTTGGCCTTGTTTTTAATCTTTTAGCTAGCCTTATTTTCCCTATTTAAAGGCTTGCTTGGTTCATAGAAAAATAAGTGAGAGTTGATAGTATTCGGAAAACAATTTGGTTACTTGGTTTTTGGTGAGATGCCGAAACCTCCTCCTTGGAGAGATGCCGGGTGGGTTGTCTTTGTGAGATGCGAGGGCGAAGGCATTAGTTCTCAACTTCTCATAGGTGAGAGGCTTATAAGAGTTGATGCAAGTATTGTAGAGTGGATGGTGAGATGCTTGAAGCTCTAACAATACATATCTTGTACTTTATTTTCAATTATCACAAATCCAAAACACATGTGTACGTTTTCTTTAGTTTTTCGTTTGTCTTGCATCGTTGGATCCTTTGGCTGGGGCGTATCATTTTCGCTCTCTTCCTCTCGGAGTCTCGACTTCTAATAAACTATAAAGCTGTAGATCTTGAAAATACCTTCGAAAGTAGTACTTGTAGGTCTTCTAACTCCAAACGCAGCTCCAGATATATGCATTTTACAGAGAGTGCGTAAATTTGACAACTTAGCCGGATCCAGCGGAATATGACTTAACTTGACCACGCTCGGAGTGAGTATTTTCGGCTTCTGTTGGGGCTCTCAAGGATCACATAATCCTCCCTCTCTTCAAAAGGATTCGTCCTCGAATCCGAATCATCCAAGGGTGTGGAGAGTGTAGCAATAGGCGAAGGAGTTGTATCCGGTAGTGGAAGAGTGTGATTCGGTGGAGAAGTAGGCGGTGGTGGAGGCACCGGATCCGGTGGACGAGGAGGCGAGGCTGGTAGAGAAACCTTCGGTGGTGGAAGAGGCGGTGCTTTATACTTCGATTTGCTTTCCTCTATTTCCACTCGGCTCGATTGAAAATAATCCGCGTCTTTCATCCATTTTCCGACCGCTCTATGTCGTCGATCTTCTTCTTCTTGTTTTCTAGCCTCCTTTTCTCGACGATGACGTCGGTCTTCTTCCTCTTGTTTACGAGCTTCCTCTTCACGGATACGGGCTTCTCTTCTCTTTCGTCGTCTTCGTAGTTCTTCATAGACGGCCTTGTAAAGATCGTCTTCCATTTCACTCAAACGAAGATAACCATCGTCATACTCTCGAATAGCACATCGAACGTATTCTCCGTTTATTGTTCTTTTTCGATCGCGTCTTGACATTCCCGAACAATTCACAACTTAGGCTCTGATACCACTTGATGTGATCGAACTTGCACCATTGGGCTCTAATACCACTTGATGCGCTCTTCATTAGTTGAACGCGAGGATCCACCGGTGTTGTTCCTTCCGACCACTTCTTTTGATTTTTTTCGATTGATGGGATATGCCAAGCAAGGATCGTTCAACCTCGCACCTTGGATCTCCTTGGATCGAGATCTTCTTTCCTCGGAATCTCACTTCGGAAATTGGATCTCCTTTTTCCTCCTAGTCTCGCACCGTAAGGACACCACTCGGCCTCTCACCTTGTGGGTTTCGAAACTTTGGCCTCTCACCTTAGTCCCTAGGTTTGTTTTTCTCAAAGTGAAAACACAACTTTTGATTGAAAACTCAACTCTATTTCGTGTTTAAAAGGTTTTGAGAGAGGCCTTATATAGGTTGAAAATTCAGCACCTAACTCCCAACATTCAAGGCTTACAAGTTCAAGAGTTGTGACATTAAGCAAAGACAAACAAAGGGACTTTTACCACCTACTTTCTCCATCTACTTTTCCACCTACTTTTCTCCACCTACTTTCACATGATTAATACATTAATTCATGCATAATATATGAATAATATGAGGAAGGTATGCTGCATGAAATATGTATTGGGTGGATGTGCATATGTTTTGTATAACCATCTTTTATGCCTCCATGCGTGATCTTGGCTAAAAACCCACTCAAGTATAAACGCTGCTTCACTGTCGGGTTATTTTCGCCCTCATCCTCTTGGAGTCTCGACTTCTCATAAACTAGAAAGCTGTAGATCTTAAAAATACCTTCGAAAGTAGTACTTGTAGGTCTTCTAACTCCAAACGCAGCTCCAGATATAGGCATTTTACAGAGAGTGCGTAAATTTGACAGCTTAGCCGGATCCAGCAGAACATGACTTAACTTGACCACGCTCGGAGTGAGTATTTTCGGCTTCATGTTGGGGCTCTCAAGGATCACATCAGACGTAGTTATCATCATCAAGCCACTTACTTGACGTTTAGCTTTCCAACTGGTCTATAATGGTTTGTTGAAGTTGGATTGTCGGTCTTTGGGATTAGTGTGATGAGGGCATGGTTGATTTGTATTAGGATTTTTCCCATACTTGAAAATTTTTACCCCACGGATAACATTTGGTCCAATGATATTCCAATATTTTTGAAAGAAGCCGACATGCATTCCATCACTCCTCGGAGATTTGTCGCTCCCAATATTAAATACAACTTTTTAATATCCTCATTTGAGATTGTTGAGTTCCTTATTTTTCAGCTCGGTTATTTCGCTTGTGATTACTTCAAGATATTGATTTAGGGGCCCCTCTTTAATATGATTTGAACGGAAACGGTCTTTATTGTCTTTGAAAAATTTATTGATTATTTCATCTTCTGTATTTAGAGTTGGTCGTTTAATATTTCAATTGAGGTTATTGATTTCCAATTTCTTCTCCGTGTTGCTTTCCCAATGATAGTATTTTGTATTCTTATTGCCGAACTCAAGCGACTTTATTTGCTAATTGCATCCAATACTTTTTTTAAAACTCAATTATACATTCTCATTTTTTGTTTTGTCTATCCAATTTATCATTTGTTGGTTAGAAATATTTCGAAATTTTAACTTTTGTAGTTTTTCAACCGATAAGTCAATTTCACGGACTTTTTATTGATATTACAAAATTTGAGTTTGGTTTTAAGGAGATTAAACTACTTTACTCGGTTTAACATATCTGTCTCAAAGGATTGGGTTCTTCAAGTTTGATCATCCTCCTTAACCTTTGTTTTCTCCTAAGGCAAATGGTTCAAATATATATTAATTTCTAGGATAATTAATGACTCTATCCTAAACCAAAGGCGAATTAAATCGGTTTTATGTTGTGATTAGAGTATGATTGTAAACGAGTTTTTTTTATATATATTTGTGGTTTATAAAAAGACTTCATGTACGTGTTTAGTTAAATTGTTGAAATTGGTTTCGATTCGAAGAAAATAACAAATTACCTTTAGAATATTTACATGGGGATGAATTTGTAATGTTTTCATTATAAACGATCAATGCTTCACACCAGCTTCGAAGTGCAGATCGACAAAACAATTATAACCAAACATATATGTTATTCAATCCTCACTTTCTTTTCGGGTGAAACAACCAAATCCAAACATATCGACAAAATAGTCATAATCAAACATATATGTTCTCCAATCCTTGCTTTCTCTTCGGGTGAAACATCCATAGCCAAATAGATCGACGAAACAACTTCGAAGTGAAACATATCAATGACTTCTTTATCGTGGCTTTCTCTTAAGGTGAGCAACATATGTTCGTCAATTTCTTGAAATATCCATAACCAAAGACACAATGAAAATCTCTTATAACGTGATATGTTCTTCAATTTCTCATATATATTCCTCAATTTTACAAATTTGTTCTTTGAAGGGAAACAAGAATGGATTTCTCGTCACTTTCATTTCGCTTGACCGTGTAGTGATTGGATGAGAAATTGCACGAATGCAACTGTTTCCCACAACCTATTACTTTTTCTTATATCTGTTCCGAGACCAAATGACGCGGAGGGCACACGTCCGGTGAACCACACATACAAGTACACGAGGTTCATTCTAAAACCAATTTGCAATAAGAGGAGTAGCCCGGATGCTTATATGGTAGTATCACCTGATTGTGTGTTATCGATGTGGGATACTTTTCCCTACATTCCAACACTCCCCCTCAAGTGTTAACTACCTGAACTAGTTAACACTTGACACATTTTTTCTTTCTCGGGTTGAGCATCTCATTCTCTTTTTAGCTCGTCCACAATTTTTTTTCTTTTTTCGACGGGTTTCACATCTCATTCTCTTTTTAGCTAATCCCCAAAGTCAGAAAATCGAACCCGGATCGGACCTGCTCTAATACCATGCTATTACTTAGAGTATCATGAGAAGATTTGAGAGAATAGGAGAGAATAACTTGTATATGAAAGATGGATCTATAAACTTTATATTCATGAAAACAACATGTGTATATATACATGCCATGTACAACTGTTACATTTTTCTGTTACAAACGAGTGGCTAGGATTTGTTCTCTATTTACACATGTGTACTATTCTCATTACCCCCGCAAGCTGGAAGTGGATGATCTATCCATTCCAAGCTTGTCAAGCAAATTATTCTATTGGATAGAAGGAAGAATTTTGGTGAACACATCTGCTAGCTTATTGGAAGTGGAGATGTGTTTGAGTTCGAGTAAGCCTTCCGTGATTTTGTCTCTGGTAAAATGGCAGTTTATTTCGATGTGCCTGGTTCTCTCATGAAACACAAGCATAGATCAGGCCTGGTGTGAGTCAAATTGAGTTTGCCTACTAAGCATTGATAATAAGAGGCATTGTCAAGGGGAATGCCCTCATTTGGTAATAATTTAGTATTGAGAGGAAAAGGGGTAGTGGTGGATAGGGATGGATGGCAATTTCATCCGAACCCGATGAACACCCGATCCATAATAAAAGGGTGAAAATCCGACATGAAGCGGGTGAAAGCGGATGACGGATGGAGTGGGTGATGGATCGGGTCGGATTCGGATGAACCTTTCATCAACCCATCACCCGATCCATCATCCATCCATCCGACCCGTTTCACCTGCTTACACCCGTTATAAATTTATTGACTGTTTACTTGTTTAGTGATCTTTAGTTCCCTTTTGATTTGTAAATTGGTGATTTACTGATTGTTTAGCAAAATTTGTACCTTTGTTCACTTCCTATTATAATCTTATTGTATGTTATGTATTGCTAAATTTCTCTATTTTACAAGAACTTAAACTTATAACACTTATATTTCCACTTGGATGATTTGTGTTGACTTTATATTTTTCATGTTTTTTATGGATAAGACTTTTTTGGATGAATTTAATTTATTATTATTAATTTTTCGCATTCGAATCCGAGTTTAATATCGATTTAAAGGAAATACGTAGAACACCCGAATATCACCCGATTCACCCACTTCATCCGTTGGATTCGGGTGGATCGTATGTGGGTGGTAGGTTTGGCGGGTGGCGGGTCGGGTGGGTGGATGAGATTTTTTCGCGGGTCGGATGGCAGACAGGGTCATCCACCCACCACCCGATTCATTGCCATCCTTAGTAGTGGATTTCACATAAGGAAGTACAACATCATTTCGTAGCTCCAAGGTGAACTTCTTTTGTAATAGAACAATACCAGAAGATAAGTAAGTGACTTCAAGGCCCATAAAATAGTAAAGAATCCCTAGATCCTTGACACTAAAGTTATCATCACGATAACTCTTCAGATGGGATATCTCATTCGTATGTGATCCAATAATGAGCAGATTATCGACATAAATGGCTACAATTGTCATCAGATATCCTCATGTTTAGTGAAAAGTGAGTAATCATTTTTGGAATGAGTGTAACCTCGTGTGATAAGAGAGGTACGTGGTGAGGCAATGAAACCATTGTCTAGAGACTAGAGGCTTGTTTTAAGCCATAGAGAGACTTTCTAAGTTTACATACCAAGGATAAAGGATTAGATATCCCTCGAGGTGTGTGTCTTCATATACACATCTTCATGAAGATTGCCATGTAGAAAATCATTGTTTACATCAAGTTGATGAAGAGTCCATGACTTAGCAGAAGCAATGTCAATGATTGAGCGTATTGTGGTCATTATAACAACTGGTGAGAATGTCTCATGATAGTCAATTCCAGCCTGTTGTGTGAACCCTTAAAAAACCAGTCGTGCCTTGTATCTTTCAAGTGTACCATCTGCTTTACGCTTCACTTTGAAAACCCACTTACAACCAATAGCTTTCTTGTTGGATGAAAGACGCATGAGGTCCCATGTGTGATTATCTTGCAAAGACTGAAGTCTGCTTGCATAGTTTTAACCCAGTGGGGATCTTTAGATGCTTCTAAGTAAGAGGCAAGCTCAACGTATGAAGAAAGAGAGGAAACAAAGGCATGATGTGAAGTAGGTATAAGAGAGGAAGGAAGCATACTTGTCGATGGCAGTATAGAAGAACTATAGAAGTAGACAAAGTCTTTGAGGTAAGGAGGGGGATGGTGGGCACGAGATGACCTACGAGGGGATATATTTGAAGTAGATAGAGGAGAAGGCATATGTGAAGTAGAGATTGTGTCAAAAGAAGTAGATAGACGAGGGGATATATTTGAAGAGGTAGTAATACATGATTGTGCGTTATCGATGTGGGATACTTTTCCCTACATTCCAACACAACCCTCCAAAAATCTTATAAAACCTTATCCAATGATATTTCATAATCTCAATTTTCACTACTCTAAAACCAAATCGCGAACCACTGTAGTGAAACCTCTAACTCTAACTAAACACTGTATTTTGCAATACCTTTATAACCGAATCTTAAAAAAATCCCAACCCCAAACTAAAATGCCCAATATATATATTTATATAATTTCATATATTTGTTGCTGATATTATCAATGAAAGTATGATATAATAAGGTTTGAGTTGGTATTTTATCTTGTTATGTATGAAACATACGATAAAAAAAATACTATATTTTCTTCTTATTTAATAAAGTATTTTGTAAATTACCTGTTTTAGGTTGAAATAACTTAAACTAATCATATTTTGTTATTAATAAAATAATAAATAATAAATACAATATTAAAAAAAAATTTCAATTTTAGTAAAGTTATAATAACATCCTCTAACATATCTAAAAAGTTAAATATTTGGTAAAGTTTATATTACGTAGGATAAAATTTGCAATGACTCCATATATTGACACATTTCAAAAAATAAAAATCTCCAATATAATCAGCACAAATTACCCTTATTATGATTTTTTAAACAAGTGGGTGGTGTATTTCTAATCCAATTTCACATTCATCAATGACGTTTGATGATACGAAATAAATAAATCGACTAAATGTGAATTTTGTTTTTATTTAAGTGTTTGAATATGAATTGACTTGACCTTGGAACTTCCAAAACCTGCTTGTGTAAGCTTCGGTCAATCAAATAAAAAAACGAAGCATGTCTTGTAGTTCTTTGTATCCTGCGATTAGGAATCGTCCTTAAGCATATCAAAACCCTAATTATTTCTGAATATTTTGGTAATTAATTAATGTTCGAAAATTGATTTTCTAACTTCTCTTGGTTTGCCTTTTAGTTGCTGTCATAACTCTAGATTCTTCTCATTATCAGAATTCCAATATTATTATTATTATTATTATTATTATTATTATTATTATTATTATTATTATTATTATTATTATTATTATTATTATTATTATTATTATTATTATTATTATTATTATTATTATTATTATTATTATTATACACTAATAATCGAAGGTAAAACATATTACAATCCGTTGGAAGGGAGACGACTAACAAGTTGGGTTCCGCATCCCTTTTGAATGGTAAACGCAATCCTAGTCAAAATAAAGCAAGTACTCCTACTATATCCGGACAACTCTTTAGCAACCGTGCCCAACCTTTTAAGAAGATCCATCGCGTCGTCACCCAGGTCGCCAAACGTGGAAAAGGAAAAGGGAAGAAAGTGATACCCCATGGAACTACAAACCTCAGCATACTTCTTTCTCTTGTTATCAGCAGCGACCCTCACAACTTTACCCGGAATGAAGTTAGAAAGGCCAAGCGAGGAGAAAGGAGAAGTACCGGTGATGTCAACACATGTGTCTTTGCCCTGGAACCAATTATAGAAAAGGATGTCGGCCGGGCACAACTCCCCACCACCACCATTAACCATACCAGTATGGACCTCTTTTCATAGAGATCTCAATCTTAAGACACTCATCAAATATGACATCACGCACCATGTTATGCCAATGCTTAATACCGACCTGTGCAGCACAAGTAAGAGCATGGTCACCCCAAGCGTCCTAAATGCCCCTCTCACAAGCAGGGCACTTGGAACCCTCCCTAAACATCTCAATGCCCAGACGATACTTAACGACGGTCCGAAAGGTAGCCGGGTTCATAACCTAACCGAGACAAGAAACCGGGACCGCTTTAAGCCATTGCTGAGCCAAGGGTAGCCTCAAGTTCTCAGCCAAGGCCTTCTGCCTAACCGTAAGGTCAAAGTCCCTCAAAAAACTCTTAAACACGATATTGTAATAACATCCGTCCAATTTCTTCATTAAATGGGGGGTTGGGCGTACCACAGTCATGTCCAAGTCGTAGTCTTTACAAAAGTTGGCCCAACAAGCAACAACCGACTCAAAGGGTGCTCCATCGCCTAAAACACTAGAAAACATCAATATCTGATCCTATAGGTTACGAGTCTGTGATCTCGAAGCCTGAAAAGCAAAATGCAAAGTATCAGCACAAGAAAGAAAACCAAGCCCTCCGTCACTAATCGGCAAAGTAGAGAGCCGACATTGAAGGGAGCCAAATCCAGCCCCTCCAGCAGTGACAATCTGCTCAACAGAACAACGAAGGGCATGATCAAAGACCCCCATAGCCTCGGAAAAATGAGACGGGGGAGCAGTCCGCATAGCAAAGTAAAGACGGGACACCCCAAAATAAGCCCGAAGAAGCAGAAGCTCACATTGGGGGTCCCCCAATCTCATAATGGCCTCCATCAAAGACTTGGCTTTTGCAACTCTCGTCAAAGCAACCCGAGAGTAGAAGGCCGGGTCAAGGCTAACAGCACTACCTAACAACTTAACCCCATCAAGCGGTCTAGCAATATGCTCAGGAAAAACATTAGGCTCAAAGCTAAGCGGATCAACCTTCGGCCAAAAGATCTCCGTTTTAACGATATCAAGGTGCAAGCCTAGTGCGGGGCCATCCGCCCTAATGATGTCAAGCGCCTTACTGACCATCAGGGTATCACCAATCAACGTCCCGTCATCAAGGTACCAAGCATTAAGCTTCAACCGGCAATAATCCAAAATTTTTCGGATAAGGGGATGAAGGACCAACGAGAAAAGCAGCGGGCCAAGAGGGTCCCCCTGTTGAACCCCCTTACAAGAATAAAGGACATGCTCTCCATAATATAGCCGTGCAGGACGGGCATAACAAAACTCAACCCAAGGAGAAATAGCGGGGCAAACCTGCTGGACATGAGAAATCATAGAAGTGCGATCCATGAGATTAAAAGCATTCTTGAAATCGACTAGAAGCATGGAAAGAGTATCATCTTCGCCCTGAGATTCCACTAACCGATTGACCGCATGCAAAACTGCCTCCCCGCCGCCTGAAACCCCAACCCCGAACCGAGCATCCTCAAAATAAGGTCCAAGAGACTTACCGGTAGTAGAAGCCACAACTTTAGATACAAGACGTCTCCAAATAGAGCCAACGGCGATAGAGCGAATCCCACCTCCCGGTTTAAGGAGAGGCGTAAGAGGAGACTGGCAATATACTCACTAAGGGTGTTCGGGCAACAACCCCTAAGGAAAAGGTTAACAACCCCAGAAATCGACTCAACCAACTCATCAGCAATAGCAACAGCCCCACCACCAAGGGCATCCAACAAGTGTTGGGCCCGCAAACCATCCCTACCACAAGAGGTGCCTTTAGGAAAACTCCTAATTCTCTCAAGAACCAAACTCTTGTTAACTTGAAGAGCAACTCCGGGTCTGACGGGAGAAGGTAAGGAAGGAGGGGGGAAAGCGGGTGCATATCCAAAAGTCCACGGAGGGTATCCTCATACATAGGAGCAACACCCGAGGAGGTGAGGATACAGATGGCAGCCGCAAAATGACCATCGCTGACCTTCCTCTTATACTGTTTCAAGTTAGCCTCATCTGGGCTATCATCAGCATCCCTAGGGCGGGAATCAATCACAGAAGCCAGAAGTTCCTCAACAAGACATCCAATACCTCCCGATTCCTTCCACAACCGAGTAGCCCAAGCGATACTTTCAGCCTGCAAACCCCGCTTCACACCCGACCGATTTTCAGAACATGACTTTGACTTATATCAATGAAGGATACACCAAGGTAAGATAAGGAGACAGACCCACGCGGACACACAAGTGGGATTAGAAAGAACCCGATCAAGGGCGTCTTTGAGAACCCTAGCAAAACCCAATCTGCACTTCCACGGGACGTTCTTCACAATAAGAACATCAACCTTAAAAACCTTCTCCACCAAGGAGACATCAAACACATCATCAAGAGCAACGGCATCCTGACCCACCACAGTATCCATGATATCCAAAGAAGGAGCTGCCACAAGAGAAGGCCGAGGACATCCATGAATAAAGAAAGCAACCGACCCATCACTAGACAAAGGAGCAACAACTACCCCATCCGAATGAACACAATTCTTAAACACCGTGTGAGTGACACAACATTCACCACAAAACAAAAGACCGACTTGCCTAAGAACCACCACAAAACTATCGTAGATACCTTGATCAGAACTAGCAAGAGACTTGAACCCGAAAACGGCGTCACTAGACACATGAATATCCCACAAATGCCTAATGAAGTAAGCCGGGGTAAGCCACTTACCCCCCCCCCCCCATCACGACACCCGTCACGCCCAATGAAGGGGAAGTGTCACGGATGGAACAGAACCCGCGCCTCTCATCCAGAAAACCAACACACAGGACAAACACACAAAGCACCACAACTCAAGCAAAACCGCAACCTCAAGCAAATGCAGAACCAAACATCACCCTCAAGCACACTTGTGCATCACAAACAAACAACAAGATACAACAGACAGGAGAAAGCCACGGCACAACTGAACAAATCAGTGCCGGAATAAAACTTGTAGAAGAATGCGAAACACAGCCCAAAGAAGCGCAGGGAATCGACCACCAAGAACCGCAACAGAAGACGGAACACACAAAGCAGGAACTAACCTCAAGCCGGAAGCCGGAACCGTAGAGGACGGGGCAAACAAATCAGGGTTGAAACTAGGCACCAGGAACCGTAGAGGGAGAGAGGCGCACCGGGCATCGACCACCAGGGACGCCGACCACAAGGGACGCCGGCCACCAAGGGAAGCAGAGGGAGAGAGGCGGGACTGGAGGCAGGACCAACGGGACAGCGAAGAATCAGAGGAAGAGTTGCGCATCAACGAACGGCACACTAGAGGCGGGACTGGAAGCGCGCTGGAGGAGGGGAAGAGGGGTCGCCGGCCGTCAGGTAGAAGATGAGCCGCCACGCCGGACCAACGAACCGACCATCATGCTGGGGCGCAGGGAATTATTATTATTATTATTATTATTATTATTATTATTATTATTATTATTATTATTATTATTATTATTATTATTATTAGTACTACTACTACTACTACTACTACTACTACTACTACTACTACTACTACTACTACTACTACTACTACTATTATTATTATTATTATTATTATTACTATTATTACTATTATTATTATTATTATTATTTATTTATTTATTATTATTACTACTATTGTTATTACTACTATTATTATTATTATTATTACTACTACTATTTTATTATTATTATAATTACTACTATTATTATTATTATTATTACTATAGTTATATCAATATCGAAGGAAAACACATTACACGCCGATGGAAGGGAGCCGACTAACAAGTTGGGCTCCGAAACCCTTTTGAATGGTAAACGTAATCCTAGTCAAAATAAAGCAAGTACTCCTACTATATCCGGGTAGCTCTTTGGCAATCGAGCCCAATCTTCTAAGTAGCTCCACCGCATCATCACCCAAATCACCAAACGTGGAAAAGGAAAAGGGAAGAAAATGATATCCCTTGGAGCTACAAACGTCCGCATACTTCTTTCTCTTGTTATCAGCAGCGACCCTCACAACTTTACTTGGGATGAAACTAGAAAGACCAGATGAAGAGAAAGGAGAAGTACCAGTGATGTCGACACATGTGTCTTTGCCCTGAAACTAATTATAGAAAAGGATGTCAGCGGGGCGCAACTCCCCACCACCACCATCAACCATACCAGTATTGACTTCCTTACGAACAGAATTCCCAACCTTAAGACACTCATAAAAAATGACATCACGGACCATGTTATGCCGGTGCTTAATACCAACCTGCGCTGCACAAGCAAGAGCATGGTCACCCCAAGCGTCCATAATACCTTTCTCACAAACAGGGCACTTGGAACCCTCTCTAAACATCTCAATGCCAAGGCGGTACTTAACAACGGTCCGGAAGGTGGCCGGGTTCATAACCTGACCAAGACCAGAAACCGGGTTCGCTTTAAGCCACTGATAAGCCAAGGGTAACCTCAAGTTTTCAACTAAGGCCTTTTGCCTAATTGAAAGGTCAAAGTCTCTCAGAAAACACTTATACACGATATTGTAATAACCACCAGCCAATTTCTTCATTAAATGGGGGGCTGGGCGCATCACACTAATGTCCAAGTCGTAGTCTTTACAGAAATTGACCCAACTAGCAACAACAGTCTCAAAAGCAACGATAGCCTGTATTATAGTCTATATTTTGGGGATTGTTTAGACGTTTTATCTTCAATAATCTGCATGTTTGTATGTATATTATGTGATTATATTACCATTTCATCTACCTTTGCGAGAATCGAGGTCTACACCTAGTTTCGTTGTAATTGCAGGTAAAATGACATGTTTTGCATCAAAAAGGAGCAATGAAGTCATTGGAGCTACATCAAGAAACATAAAGGAACCTCCAGGAAGCATAGCCATGGATTAAAGATTCACTTTGGACCAGTTTTGAGAGATTTTACACTCAGTCGAGATTCACCTCGGTTGATCACAGATTCACCTCGACCGAGGTGATCCAGAGAAGTCGGCTCGACCGAGGCAAACACCTAGGACGCGGCGCGTTATCTTATTCTTGGCTGAGATCTTTTATCTTTGGAAAGAGATCATATATTTTTGGGCTTGGCTCCTGGAAGGAAGAAGATAATATAAGATCATATATTTTGCCTATTTTTATGGGAATAAATCTTTCTAAGATATCTTATCTTTGGAGGGTTATTTTCCTATAAAAAGGGTCGGATTTCCACAAATTCGAAAGGCGGCTAAGGGGCTGACATCAGCTTACACCGCTGCGGCCATACTCCATTGGGAGAATTGAAGAACCTTGTTGAAGGTTAAAGGAAGATTGAAGATTGTAGCTTTTATAGCTTTTGAAGGGTTTTTATAAGATCATTCTTAGATTCCCTTCCTTGTTGTCTTTCTTGTTTGGATTTATATCCAAGGAACGCTTATTGTTTGTGATATTTGATTCAGTTATTGAAGTCTTTTCTTTAAATTCTTCTTGTTCAAATATTCACATCTTTCCCATATATTTGATTAATACTTTCATAATGATGAGTGGCTAATTTCCTTGTGTGATTCTAGGGTGATTGGCTGAAGGTTGTGGGAAAAACAATGATAGAATAAACTTAAACACAGTAGGATCCTGAAAGCTCGAGTCTTTAATCTTAACCTTAATCATCTCGCTCAGTCGATGAACACCTCGGCCGGGGTGGAATTCTGTTGACCGAGGTGACTTTTCTGTTCTGAAACTGAGAGTTAAGTGTTAGAGTTTGCCAAATCCTATTCTTATTACACCCTTCCTGGTTCAATGCAAGCTTAGGATGAGACTTACCCGGTAATTCCTTTGTTTGTGTACCTAAGATCATAAGTGTAGGTAATAAAGGTTTATCCTTTATTGGGGTTTGAGTGTGCTTCCATTCCACCTTTGTGAGTTAGCCTGAGACTTACCCGGTAAAGGTTGATTCTATTCCCTTAGTTGGAGTGTTAGTTTGAGGTTATAGTTCTTTATCTTGATTCCTTGAGACTTACCCGGTGATAGGAGTTACGGTTTAGGATTAGTGAGTAGTGAGACTTACCCGGTGATCTATTCATACTTTAGAAACACCTTCCCTAGCAAAAATCTCAGCTTTGTCCGCTTATCTATAGATCTTGAGTTGGAACCACAACTAGACGCTTTAATCCCTAGAATTGCATATTTGTTTTATTGACTTCTTTATCATCTTGATTGTGTTGATTATCTTTTGTGGTTAGTATTCATTTAAGCAAACCGTGATTGACTTTGTTTCACCAGATCCCTGTGATCGACCCCTGGAATTTTCTTGCTTTTACTACGATTGACCCGTACACTGCGGGTTCGCATCCTTGTTTTAAGCTTGTCTAGGGTTATAAATTTAAAGCTTATTTGCACACACCGTTTGGAGCGAACAAGTTTTTGGCGCCGTTGCCGGGGATTTGGTCTAGACCAAGCCGGTTGCGGTATTGCTTTTTGGGCATCTGCCCCTTTGTCTACTTACCACTCTACTTGAGTGAATTTTGCAGGTTCTTTTCACAGGTTTATGCGAAGAACCCGCACTGGGAAGGAAATCGTTCCTTACGATCCCGAACCCGAAAAGACATACAAGCGACGCTTAAGAGAAGCGAAGATGGCCCAACAAGACGATCGCGATGTTGCGGCCCAATTGAAGGAGGCGCTAGAGCTGCTACGCCTCAGCAAGGAAGAACTCAGGCAAGAGAAAGAGGAGAATCGTACCAAGACTGCAGCAATCGAAGCAGAGATTGCAGTCATCCGAGATCAGATTCTACTTCGACCGAGGGAAGACCCTGTAGCTGACCCTCGGCCGAGACAGATTCCAGTACCTGACGCCCCGGCCGATGTACTTCCACCTCGGATACCAGTCCGAAATGTTCTTCTTGCAGGAATCCCACAAACCCTAGGTCAAAGGATGGACCCTAATCAACAGCTGAGCCGTCCAGGAGTGAACCTAGGAGATCCAGCGGATCATGACTACGAACTTCGACCGCAAGTTCTTTCTATGATTCGCCAATGCCAATTCGGAGGGCTAGAGAAGGAATCACCGCATCAACATCTTCAAAACTACGAGATTTTGATGGAAACCTTGCGGCCTCCTAGAATTGAAAATAATAACTACAAGCTAAGACCTTTTTACTTTTCTTTAAAAGATAGAGCTCTTACTTGGTATCAATCTATTCCTCCAGGGAAAATCAGCACATGGGAGGAGATGACTGCGGAATTCTTGACTAAATTCTTTCCCCCCTCGAAGACAGCTGAAATGAGAGGGAAGATCAATGCTTTCATTATGAAGGACAAGGAGAGCTTGTCCAAGTCTTGGGAGCGGTTCAAGGATATCCTTTTGGATTGCCCACACCATGGGATTCCGAAGATAGAATTGTTGGAGATCTACTTCAAGGGATTGGATGGAAACACCCAATTCAACCTCCAACTACTCTCCGCCGGTACCTTCATGGACATGGCGATTGACGAGGCTTGGGATTTCATTGAGAAGCAAGCCTTGCACATGGAAAAATATACCCACCAAGGAGCTGAAGGTGGAGTTAAAAGAGTCAACTTTCAAGAGACTCAACCCAACAACAACCAACTCACGTCGTTGAAAAATGACGTGAAACAATTGAAGGAGCTCTTGATGGCTCAAACTAAGAAGGAAGAACAAGGGCAAAGGAACAACAACAATAACGGGTACCGTAACAACAACAACGGCCCCCGAAACAACAATTACAACAACAACAATAGGAGGTCCAATAGCAACAATTGGAGGACAAATAACCAAAATCCTGGTAACAATTATTCTAACTCCAATTCTAATAATCCCTCTAACCCTTTCCTCTCTTCTCCTTCTTCTTCTTCTACTCCATTAAAGAGCCAGGAGCAAGGATCAAGTTCATCCCAACCGGACAAGAAGGATGCAGTCCTGGAGGCTATCTTGATCAAGCTCAACGCTATGGAGAGTTCCATGACTTCATTTTCAAAGGCCCAAAAGGCCTTAGAACAACAAATTGCAAATAAGGCGAATGAAGCGCCAAGAGATCCAGGGAAGCTTCCAGCAAAGACAGAAAGCAACCCTAAGGGCCAGTGCATGGCCATAACGACGAGGAGTGGACTCAAAACTGCAGATCCAGTACCTCGGTCGACGCAGACCACCTCGGTCCAGATCCAGTCGAAGAATACCTCGACCGAGATGCCAACCGAGGCGGAGCAACAGAAGGAGGGAGGGACAACTGAAGCCTATGTTCCACCTCCTGCATACAAACCACCACTTCCATTCCCCCAGTCGAGGGCCAGAGCCCATCTAGACAAGCATTTCGGTAAGTTCCTTGACTTGATGAACAAGCTACATATTAACATTCCTTTCCTTGACGCTATTCTAGGTATGCCCGCTTATGGGAAGTTTTTAAAGGAGATTCTATCAAGGAAAAGGAAATTGGAAGACTTTGGTGAAGTTAGGATGACATCTAAATCCTCGGAGCTTATTAAGATCATGAAGGAGAAGATGCCACCTAAGTTGAGAGATCCCGGCTCCTTTAGCATTCCCATCCAAGTTGGGGATGTCACTTGTGAGGCCTTATGTGATCTAGGAGCCAGCGTGAGCATCATTCCGCTGGAGCTTTGTGTGAAGATCGGTCTTGGAGAGCCCAAGCCGGTCAAGATTCGACTTTATATGGCGGACCGCTCCATTACCCATCCCGTGGGCATTTTGGAAGATGTTCCAGTCAAGCTAGGTAACTTCTATCTACCAATAGATTTTGTTGTGCTTGACATTCCCGCAGATTATCCTGTTCCTATCATTCTCGGGAGGCCATTTCTAGCAACTTCGGGTTGCAATGTTGATTGTAAAAACGCCAAGTTGAAGTTCAATATTGGCGGTGATCAAGTGGAGTTTGCATTACTTGCCGCAATGAAGGGAGAGCACATCAGCGATGATATCTTCAATATCTATGATGAAGAAGAATCACGGGAATTGGTGAGCTCTATCCTCATTAATGATCCACTCGAAAGAGTTATAAGTTTTAGTTTGATAGAGGAAGGTGTAGATGCTTCTTGTGATGCAGATATACGGAGCCTAAAAGCACTGGAAGAAGATCCAGAAGCTAAAACTGAGACTTTACTTCAGGAGACGAAGATCTCCAGTTTCGGTTCCAGTTGCAGTACCTCGACCGAGGCACTTTCTGGACCGACCGATGAGACCGAAGAACATCTCGGTCAACACCTTTGCGCCTCGACCGAGGTCGAAAGCGAGACGACTTCAACTGCGACTTCCGAAAGTCCAGTTTCTGAACCTACTCCACTGGAAAGAGGAAGCAAGGATCCCCCTCAGAAAGCACCCCCAGTTGTGGAGCTTAAACAACTCCCTAGCCACTTGAGGTATGTCTTTCTTGGGCCGGATTCTACATATCCCGTTATTGTTAGTGCTTCCCTTTCCGAAACTGAATTGACTAAGCTAATGCATGTCCTGAGAAAGCATCGAAAGGCTATAGGTTATACCACGGATGATCTTATTGGCATTAAGCCTTCTTTCTGCATGCATAGAATCTTAATGGAGGATAATCATAAGACTTCACGGGAACCTCAAAGACGGTTAAATCCGATCATGAAAGAGGTTGTGAAGAAGGAAATTCTTAAGTTGTTGGATGCAGGTATCATATATCCTATCTCGGACAGCAAGTGGGTTAGCCCGGTACATGTGGTTCCGAAGAAAGGAGGGATGACCGTTGTGACGAATAAGAACAACGAGTTGATCCCAACTAGGACCGTCACGGGGTGGAGAGTTTGTATTGATTATAGGAAGCTGAACACGGCAACCCGGAAGGACCACTTTCCACTTCCTTTCATCGATCAAATGCTCGAACGGTTGGCCCAGCATTCGCACTTTTGCTACTTAGACGGCTATAGTGGATTCTTCCAGATTCCTATCCATCCGGATGATCAGGAGAAGACCACTTTTACTTGTCCATGGGGGACATTTGCTTATCGAAGGATGCCATTTGGATTATGCAATGCACCCGCTACCTTCCAGCGATGCATGATGGCTATCTTCTCCGAGTACATAGAGGAGATCATGGAGGTATTCATGGATGATTTTTCTGTATATGGTTCCTCTTTTGATGATTGCCTATCTAACCTTTCTCTAGTGCTTAAACGATGTGAAGACACTAACCTTGTTCTGAATTGGGAGAAGTGTCATTTTATGGTTAATGAAGGCATTGTGCTAGGACACCTCGTTTCTAATCGAGGTATTGAGGTCGATCGAGCTAAGATCGAGACTATTGAGAAACTCCCTCCTCCTTGTTCTGTTAAAGGCGTGAGGAGTTTTCTCGGGCATGCAGGTTTCTACAGGAGATTCATCAAGGACTTCTCTAAGATTTCTAAACCTCTAACTAACCTCTTGAATAAAGATGTTGTTTTTGAGTTTTCGCAGGAGTGTCTTGATGCTTTTTATAGGATTAAGGAAGCGTTGATCTCCGCTCCCATTATCCAACCTCCTGATTGGACCTTGCCCTTTGAGGTCATGTGTGATGCTAGTGATGTAGCCGTAGGAGCGGTGCTCGGACAGAAGAAGGATGGCCGGACCACCGCCATTTATTATGCTAGCAAAACGCTAGATGAAGCCCAGCGCAACTACGCTACCACTGAAAAGGAGTTATTGGCGGTTGTATACGCCTTCGAGAAGTTTCGCTCCTATTTAGTGGGGGCGAAAGTAATTGTCTACACCGACCATGCCGCCATCCGTTACTTACTTGCTAAGAAGGATGCCAAGCCACGCCTTATTCGATGGATTCTCTTGCTTCAAGAGTTTGACTTAGAGATCCGCGATAAGAAGGGATCCGAGAACTCCGTTGCGGATCACCTCAGCCGGCTACCGGAATCTTCTCGCGAGACGGATGATCCACCAATAGACGATTCATTCCCCGATGAGCACTTGCACTTGTTGGAGCAATGGATAGACTTACTTACTTCGCCCCACGATGGAGGCGAAGTATGGGGTGAGGGCACCTCCCATCACATATAGAGACGCATTATGGTCCAGCTAGCGACCTTAAACCAAGCGCTTCTTGGGAGGCAACCCAAGGTATTGCTTTCCTTTTTCCTTTTTTCTAGTTTAGCTTAGATAGTTTGCTTTTTCTTTGCTTTGTTTGTTTTTGGCGTCCTAGACAGATAACAGGTTACAGCTAAGGAAGGAGAACATCTCAGGAGCTTAACTGGAAGGACAGAAGTTCAAAAATTCGAGAAGATGAAGTTTGACTGAGACCTCGGTCCAGTCGAGGTCACCTCGACCGATGTGATTCTTGAGCAACCGAGGCGATTAGGGTTTCTGCAGAACCACCTCGGTCAGTACCACCTCGGTCCAGTCGAGACCATCTCGACCGAGGTGACAGCAGATCCAGTAACAGTATAAAAGGGGGAAAAATTTATTTTCACTTTTTACTTTACCCACCTCGACCGCGGCGACTCCCACTTCGCTCCCTCTCAAATCTTGCTCGTTTTCGAAAATTTCCGCTTCCAAACTGCGATTGAAGGGTAGAGGAACCGATTGCAACAACAGATCTGCAAAGAAATCGAGCAAATCGGCCGGAACAAGGTAAAAACGACCGAAACCCTAAACTCGTTCGTTTACTGCAATTTGGGCTTTGGTTGCCCTTGAATCTGTTGAGGAAAGGCATAAGTACCCCATAGGAAACAATTGTAGTGATTTTTGGGGGAAAAGAACTAGATTTTTGAGAGTTGGAATCGCACTGCCTTTGCCTCGGTCCAGTCGACCTGCACCTCGACCGAGGTGATTCTTAAAGGCTGTCAGTCGACCGAGGTGGTCCGACAGTGAGTTTTCTGAAGATGAGTTCCGACAGGTTGTTAGCCCTTAGAGATAGATCTTCTCCTTCCCCTTCTTCTTCCTCACCCCGACCCTCTATCCCGGTGATCCACGAGAGACACCGGGTAGATTATGAGCGTATTGCTAGCCGTCCAGTGATCGCACCTAGATTTCTGGATATCTCTGCTTTTGACTGTCTCCACGTTGATGGAGAGCTTAGGAGGATGATCACCACTGTTGGGCTGGATCAGTTTACTGAGATCCGAGCCCCAGCTTACTTAGAGCCGACCCTTGAGTTTGTCAGCTCATTCACTTACCTCCCCACTGAGAGAGCCGTGAAGTACCGGTTGATGAACCGGAACTTCTTAGTACCCCTAGACTATTGGAGAGACATCTTTGGCTTCCCTGTCCCCACTGCTGTAGACTTCCCGACCCGCTCTGTAGCTAGGGAGTTCTGGGGTCAGATTGCTTATGTTGTGGAGCATGCAGATAGGTGGCGCCCTGGTGATTCCAGGGAGAAGCTTATCTTTCATTTAGCTTTCAGATTAGCCCACAGGATCTTCAGCGAGACACTTCTGGCGCGTACTGAGACGCCCCAGAAGGTCCGACAGGGGGAGCTCTTTGCTTTATACTGCATGGTTACAGGTGGATTCCCCGACTTTGGCTTGATGTTGGCAGAGGATCTGCACAAGATCAAGGCCAAAGGGAAGGGAGATATATGCTGTGGCGGGATAGTGACCCATATCGCTAGGTATCAGGATATGGATCTGAGTAGGTGTACTATGGTGGCGGCTGCCAAGCCGCTCGGACTACAGGAGATGATCACTCGGAGGATTCTGGTTCCCCGAGGACTGACTACACCTTACGTCGCTATGCCATGGGAGCTGACTGCGCCACAGGGAATCAGATGGTCCGCCCAGTACTCTGTATTTGATCCACATTATTGGCAGACCGCTTGGGGTCCTATGATGGCAGATCATAGAGAGGCTGCAGCTGCACCACCTGCTGAGGAGGAGAGTGATGACGAGGATGACGATGAGGACACAGTGGATGAGAGAAATGGTGGAGTCCCGATGGATACAGGGACAGATACTGCAGGGACGAGCGCACCACCGATCATCGATCTAGATGATGATGATGATGATGATGATGATGATGATGATGATGATGATGATGATGATGATGACGAGTCTGCACCTGCTGCTGCACCAGCTCCATCTCCGGTCAGACCTGCTAGGCGTAGGAGACGCCGTATGAGAGATGAGGAGGCTCACAGCCGGATCGACGACCTGACAGAGCAGATGATCGACTATTATGCTGCCCTTACTGTGGACATGCATGAGAGATTTGCTGCACAGAGGCACCAGATTGACAGCTGGACTCATCAGATGCTTGAGAGTCAGCATTATCAGCGTCGGATGATGGAGATTCATTTCCAGCAGACGATGGGTTACCCGTTTGACCCATCCCAGTATCCATACGTGCCACCACCAGCACCACCATCACCTCCACCACCGGATCGAGACTATTGAGGAGCTGCAGGATTATCTTTATTTATACTTTTATGCAGTTCAGCTATTTATCCGGTGAGTACTCTCATTTTCAGACTCTTATTTTGACCCACTGGGACAGTGTGTCCCAAGTATGGGGTGTTTGTATTTATGTGATGACTTCGATGTACTTATTTGACTACTTTGATGTATGACTCTATTCGGATATATTATGCTTTACTTGCATTTATATGATTATCTGATATTACACGCATACCTACAGGTTATTTGATTGAGAAAAACGTCGAAACTGAAAAAAAAACTGGGTTTTAAAAAAAAATTTTTTGACCTCGGGCGGGACTGTTCTGGCCGAACGAGGTGTTTCACCTCGGATGACCATAGTTCACCTCGACCGAGGTGGGTTAACTGAGAGTTTTAAAATCGATTTTTGTGCTTCTTATCTGGATATGACCTCAGTGAAGATCTTGTTTACTGACTGGATTTAAATTCTTAATGTGTTTGAAAGGTTTTATGATATATTTAAGTTGCTAAATGCTTTGTTTGAAATTATTGGTATGTTTAATACTTTGTTTTTATCCAAATTATGTTGAATTTGAAGGTTGACACCGCAAGATAAGTTCTCTCACTTTCTTCTTGGAAAGATCAAGGCAATTCATTCTTCTCTCTTCTTCTTCTTGATCATGTCTAGCCCCTCATATACATTTTGCCTCCCTTACCTATCCGGGAATTTGGAAGCAAGAAAAGTGGTGAAAGCAAGTAAAAGTTGAGAAGTGGTTGAAAGTGAAAGTGTTAGAAAGAAATAATAGGTTTGGGGAAGTCAATCATGATGATGAGTAACTCGGCACCATTCACATAGCCGGGTGTTTGTGTCTTGCCAAAGTCGGATTGAGCGATATTCCTAACGGGTCATGGTATGTGCATCAAGGGTTTGATGCATCTCAAGAAATTGATGATTGCTGATCTCCTAGGCTTCGGTTATTGTGCACCTCTGTCCATGCATCCCAAAAAGTAAAGAAAAAGAAAAAAAAAGTGTGAAATAAGCAAAGCTTATTGGTGGAAGATGTTGAAGGTTGAAGTGAAAGTTGAAAGAAGAAAGTGAAGTACATCCTTTTTCCCGGATTCTAGCACCACATACCTTACATACATCCCTACCCTACACGTTTCTTGACCTCTCTTTTGTGAAGTCCTTGAGACCTCGAGCTTGTTGATTGACTTAGCGGTTTAAACTGGATTATACATGATTAATTTTGATAATTATGATTTATTATGCATTCTATGATTTTATGCAAAGATGAACAACTTTTCTATATCCATAAAATGTTTTGATCATATTTTGATTTTAAATTCCATGAAGTATTCTCTTAGAGTGATCTATGATGGTAGCACACTTGTAAATCAGATTTCGGAAGCTTTTCATTGATTTTCTTGACTTATAATCCATTCTATCTTGTCTTTTATATGCGGAACTTGCTTGGGGACAAGCAAGGGCTAAGTATGGGGTATTTTGATAGCCTGTATTATAGTCTATATTTTGGGGATTGTTTAGACGTTTTATCTTCAATAATCTGCATGTTTGTATGTATATTATGTGATTATATTACCATTTCATCTACCTTTGCGAGAATCGAGGTCTACACCTAGTTTCGTTGTAATTGCAGGTAAAATGGCATGTTTTGCATCAAAAAGGAGCAATGGAGTCATTGGAGCTACATCAAGAAACATAAAGGAACCTCCAGGAAGCATAGCCATGGATTAAAGATTCACTTTGGACCAGTTTTGAGAGATTTTACACTCAGTCGAGATTCACCTCGGTTGATCACAGATTCACCTCGACCGAGGTGATCCAGAGAAGTCGGCTCGACCGAGGCGAACACCTAGGACGCGGCGCGTTATCTTATTCTTGGCTGAGATCTTTTATCTTTGGAAAGAGATCATATATTTTTGGGCTTGGCTCCTGGAAGGAAGAAGATAATATAAGATCATATATTTTGCCTATTTTTATGGGAATAAATCTTTCTAAGATATCTTATCTTTGGAGGGTTATTTTCCTATAAAAAGGGTCGGATTTCCACAAATTCGAAAGGCGGCTAAGGGGCTGACATCAGCTTACACCGCTGCGGCCATACTCCATTGGGAGAATTGAAGAACCTTGTTGAAGGTTAAAGGAAGATTGAAGATTGTAGCTTTTATAGCTTTTGAAGGGTTTTTGTAAGATCATTCTTAGATTCCCTTCCTTGTTGTCTTTCTTGTTTGGATTTATATCCAAGGAACGCTTATTGTTTGTGATATTTGATTCAGTTATTGAAGTCTTTTCTTTAAATTCTTCTTGTTCAAATATTCACATCTTTCCAATATATTTGATTAATACTTTCATAATGATGAGTGGCTAATTTCCTTGTGTGATTCTAGGGTGATTGGCTGAAGGTTGTGGGAAAAACAATGATAGAATAAACTTAAACACAGTAGGATCCTGAAAGCTCGAGTCTTTAATCTTAACCTTAATCATCTCGCTCAGTCGATGAACACCTCGGCCGGGGTGGAATTCTGTTGACCGAGGTGACTTTTCTGTTCTGAAACTGAGAGTTAAGTGTTAGAGTTTGCCAAATCCTATTCTTATTACACCCTTCCTGGTTCAATGCAAGCTTAGGATGAGACTTACCCGGTAATTCCTTTGTTTGTGTACCTAAGATCATAAGTGTAGGTAATAAAGGTTTATCCTTTATTGGGGTTTGAGTGTGCTTCCATTCCACCTTTGTGAGTTAGCCTGAGACTTACCCGATAAAGGTTGATTCTATTCCCTTAGTTGGAGTGTTAGTTTGAGGTTATAGTTCTTTATCTTGATTCCTTGAGACTTACCCGGTGATAGGAGTTACGGTTTAGGATTAGTGAGTAGTGAGACTTACCCGGTGATCTATTCATACTTTAGAAACACCTTCCCTAGCAAAAATCTCAGCTTTGTCCGCTTATCTATAGATCTTGAGTTGGAACCACAACTAGACGCTTTAATCCCTAGAATTGCATATTTGTTTTATTGACTTCTTTATCATCTTGATTGTGTTGATTATCTTTTGTGGTTAGTATTCATTTAAGCAAACCGTGATTGACTTTGTTTCACCAGATCCCTGTGATCGACCCCTGGAATTTTCTTGCTTTTACTACGATTGACCCGTACACTGCGGGTTCGCATCCTTGTTTTAAGCTTGTCTAGGGTTATAAATTTAAAGCTTATTTGCACACACCGTTTGGAGCGAACAAGCAACACCATCGCCTGAAACCCAAGAACGACTCAAGATCTGATCCTACAAGCCACGGGTTTGAGATCTCAAAGCTAGAAAGACAAAGTGTATAGTATCAACACAAGAAAGAATGCCAAGCCCTCCATCACTAATCGGCAAAGTAGAAAGACGCCACTGAAGAGGGCCGAATCCAGCCCCTCCCGCGGTAACAATCTGCTCGACCGAACAACGTAAGGCGTGATCAAAGACCCTCATACCCTCGGAAAAGTGAGAGGGGGGAGTAGTCCGCATCGCGAAGTAAAGACGTGACACACCAGAACAGGCCCGAAGAAGCAATAACTCGCACTGTGGGTCCCCCAATCTCATAATGGCCTCCATCAAGGACTTGGTTTTCTCGACCCTGCTAAGAAGCACCCGAGAACAAAAGGCCGGGTCAAGGCTAACAGCACCACCCAACAGCTTGACACCATCAAGCGGCCTAGCAATATGCTCAGAAAAGACACCGGGCTCACAACTATGCGGATCAACCTTCGGCCAAAAGATTTCCGTTTTACCGATGTTAAGGTGAAGGCCTAAAGCGGGACCATCCACCCTGATGATGTCAAGCGCCTTACTAACCATCAGGGTATCACCAATCAACGTCCCATCATCAAGGTACCATGCATTAAGCTTCAACCGGCAACTATCCAAAATTTTCCGGAGAAGGGGGTGGAGAACTAAAGAGAAAAGCAGCGGGCCAAGAGGGTCCCCCTGTTGAACCCCTTGACAAGAATAAAGGACATGCTCCCCATAATAAAGACGAGCAGGGCGGGTATAGAAGAACTCAACCCAAGACGAAATAGCGGGGCAGACTTGTCGGACCTGAGAAATCATAGAAGTGCGATCAACGAGATTAAAAGCATTCTTGAAATCGACCAGAAGCATGGAGAGACTATCATCCTCTCCCTGAGATTCCACCAACCGATTGACCGCATGCAAAACCGCTTCCCCACCACCAGAAACCCCAACCCCGAACTGAGCATCCTCAAAGTAAGGTCCAAGGGACTTACCAATAGTAGAAGCAGCAACTTTAGAAACAAGACGCCTCCAAATAGAGCCAACAGCGATAGGACGGATACCGCCGCCCGGTTTAAGGAGGGGCATGAGCGGAGCACTCGCAATGTACTCACTAAGGGAGTCCGGGCAGCAACCCCTAAGGAAAAGGTTGACAACCCCATAAATCGACTCAATCAGCAATAGCAACAACACCTCCACCAAGGGCATCCAACAAGTGTTGGGCCCGCAAACCATCCCTACCACAAGAAGTGCCTTTAGGAAAACTCGTAATCCTATCAAGGACCAAACTCTTATTAACCTGAAGAGTATCTCCGAATCTCACCGGAGAAGGTATGAAAGGAGGCGGGGAAGGCGGGTGCATATCCAAGAGCCCACAGAGAGTGTCCTCAGACCTGGGAGCAATACCCGAGGAGGTGAGGATACGAATGGCAGCCGCAAAGTGACCATCACTAACTTTCCTTTTACACTGCTTCATATTAACCTCAGCTTGGTTATCATCAACATCCTTGGAGCGAGAATCCAACACAGAAGACAGAAGCTCCTCAACGAGACACATAATACCTCCCGGTTCCTTCCACAACCGAGTGACTCTAACAATACTTTCTGTCTACAAACTCCGCTTCATACCCGACCGGTTTTCAGAACAAGACATGGGCTTATCCCGATGGAGGATACACCGAGGTAAAATAAGGAGACAGACCCAAACGGACATACAGGAGGGATTAGAAAGAACCCGATCAAGGGCGTCTTTGAGAACCCTATCAAAACCCAACCTACACTTCCACGGGATGTTCTTCATAGTAAGAACATCGGCCTTAAAAACCTTCTTCACCAAAGACACATCAAACCCGCCATTAAGGTCAGGAGCACCCTGAACCACCACCGCATCCACAATATTCATAGAAGAAGCGACCATAGAAGAAGGCCGAGGAAAACCATGGATAGAGAAAGCAATAGATCCATCATTAGACAAAGGAGATTCAACCACGCCATCCGAATGAAAACAACTCTTAGACACTGTGCGAGTGACGTAACATTCACCACAAAACCAAAGACCGACTTGCCTAAGAACCTCCACAAACTTATCATAAACACCTTGATTAGAGCAAACAAGAGACTTAAACCCAAGTAGGAGGTCAGCACATAAATGGATATCCCGCAGGTGCCTAATGAAGTAAGACGGGGTAAGCTCCTTACCACCGCCATCACGGCAGCCATCCCGCCCAACGAAAGGGCAATGAACCCGCACGGGTGGCACAGTATCCGCGCTCCTCATGCAGAGAACCAATACGCAAAACCAGAACAAGAAGCACCAAAACGAAGCTCAATCACCAAAGCAGCCCCAAACTAAACAAGATCACGTACGCAAAAACAAACCGGCAAGAAATTAAGCACAACCCCAAGCAAACATGTGTATCAACAACAAGCATACGTAGACAACCGAACCATAGTGATCGGTAACCCAACAACACGCAGCCAAACACAACCGGACCAAAATCCAACGAGACGGGGAGAGAATACAAAGAACAAACTTGGGCAACAAGAAGGAGACAACAGGCTAGGGGTAGCCGGCATCCAGGGAAGAGACGAAGAGCAAACCTGCACAGTAAGAAGAGTCGAGAACTAACCAGGCGGAGGGGATATAGCGGAATAGAGGACGCAGGTAGCCAGGGAAGGCCGATCGACAGGGACAACAGAATACGGGGCAGATGGGCACGTCGAGGGGAAAGCCAGGGAAGGGGACGCCGGAGAGCACGCCGAAGGGGAGAAAGGGGCGCCAACAACCAGGTACGGCCTACCGCTGCTAGAGAAGGACGACGGAGGACAGTGCACGCCGAAGGTGAGAAAGATACCACAAAGATGAAGGGTACACCGAAGGGCACGGGGAAGGAGAGAGATGTTGAAGGGTGCGCCGAACGCTAGAGAAGACGGCCCGAAGGGAACCCAGCCGCTCAGGGAACACAGAACGCCGTCACATCCGCCGGAGGGGCACCACGCCGGCCGCCAGGGAGGGGCCCATTTGGATCGCCCTAGGGATCGCCAGTGCGAGGGTTGATGACTACATATGACTCGTATATAATTTTCCCTAATGTTTACCGTTTTACATAATAGTCTTTTAATTTTTTTGTTAATTATATTGTTAGAATTTCTTTTATTTCCAAAAAAATTAAAAAAAAAAAGTTCGGGCCAATGCATGAATTTGTTTTTTTTTTTT
>BSUD01000079.1:81479-112251 GCA_033239045.1 Fagopyrum esculentum | reverse complement strand
AAAAAAAAAAGATATGAATTGATAGTGTAAAATTATATTAATTAAATTAATAAAATTTTAAACTTTCAGTAGGAAAACCTTATGATTTTTTAAGGGATAATTAAAATTTTTTATTAGTAAAATATAATTTTATCATTTGTTATGTATACCAATTCATTTAGATTTATTTAATAAAAATAACATTTAATTTATATTCTATTATTAACTGGTCAAATTCTACTGTATAAAAAGTGAGAAAATATATATTTTTCTTAGTGATAAATAGTCCGGAAGTAATATCCAGATAGCATATTATATATATATTTGTAATTATTAGGCAATGATAGACAGAAGGAATTTTGTTTGGGGATGGGGTAGGGTTCAAGACAAACTATATGCTGACAAAATTCACGCCTTGTATCTTTCAATTTTCATACATAGGCCATTTGCAACGTACGTCTGGGTCCAAACCCGGTTCATCCAAAACCCGGTTCAAGGCGGGTGAACAGTCCTACTCAAGGTGACAAAAGGAATCCCCTCGACTCTTCACAATTCACATGCTTTCACTATCTCTGTCATCTGAAAACGATAACTGGATAGAAATCATCAGACAATTATAAGTAGCAGCCAGACTACTATCCCATGGGAGACGATCAACATTTCAAAAACTCAACCTTTTTGTAGCCATGAAATAGGTTCTTTTTGTTTCCTTCTATTCATCATCTAATCTTACTTTCTGCAATCTCTCTGATCGATTTCATCAGCTTTTTCTCTTTTGGGTCCTTCTCTCTCCAGCTTACCCTAATTTTGACTTGTGCTCGTCTTCCCAATTAATGCCCTCCATTGAACTGTCCATTTCGGGTATCCGTTTTGCAGGATACTGTGTTCTTCTCCTTCTTCTTCCAATGAAATGAAAACTGCAACTTCTTCGTTATGTCTTTTTCCTAAATCCTTTGTTATTTCCCCCTGAATCAATAAAACCCAGATTTTGATCACTTGCTTAAACCATGATGCAATTCTCAGAAACTCCACCATCTCACCACCACCAAATCGATTGTTTCTCCTCGCCGGAGATTTTCTCAATGCTTAACAAAACCGCCCAATTCCACCGTCTCCGGCCATGGCCCGCCGGAAACAGTACTAATCCTTTGATTCCATTCTCAACAACCAATTCTTCTTCTTCTTCTTCTTCTCATCCGTTTGGTGATGCGAATTGCATGGAGCAATTGCTAGTTCATTGTGCAACCGCCATTGATAACAATGATCAAACCTTAACCCAACAAATTTTGTGGGTTCTCAACAATCTTGCTTCTCCTGACGGCGATTCCACTAGCCGTCTTACCTCGGCCTTTCTCCGATCACTCATTTCCCGGTCAACTCTTCTCTCCGCCGCTACTCCTACTCATCGATTCTCGGTTCTTGAGCTTGCTAATTTCGTTGATCTTACTCCATGGTATCGATTTGGATTCACGGCCGCTAACTCCGCCATTCTTGACGCCGTTTATGGGTTTCCGGTGATTCATATCGTTGATTTGAGCACTACCCATTGTATGCAAATCCCTACTCTAATAGATGCAATCGCGACACGTCATAATCTCCGTCATCCTCCGATGACTGACGAAGACAACTCCGGCCATCAACTTCCGCCGCCGATGGTGAGGTTGACGGTGGCTAGGCCTGTTGAAGATATTCCCCCGCTTCTAGACTTTGTTTCCTACGATGAGCTCGGGTCAAAACTGGTCAACTTTGCCCGATCGAGGAACATTACTCTTGAGTTTAACCTCATCGCCGGCAATGCTTCCGATGGTTTCTCTTCCTTGATCGATTTCCTTCGTCTGCATAAGCAACAAAACGCAATCCAAGGGTACGTTTTCCAATTTTCTCATTACATTTGAGTAATTGTTAGCCCTAAATCTTATATGTTAGGTTCGGATATTAATATATTGTCCACGTGAGATAATAACAATTATGAGTAAAATTTATATACTTTTTGATATTATGGCGACAAGCAGTTCCCAAGTCGACATTGACGAGGCGTTAGTAATCAACTGCCAAATGATGCTACATTACATCCCTGACGAGACCCTAAATCCAACGACATCCTCGTCTCCATCCCCGTTATGCAATTCTTACCGGAGCTTATTTCTCAAAGCGATAAGGAGCCTAAACCCTATCGCGGTGGTGTTGGTGGAAGAGGATGCCGATTTCACTTCAAGCGGGCTCATAGGGAGGTTGAGGTCGGCTTTCAACTACCTATGGATCCCGTTCGACACGGTGGACACGTTCCTCCCGCAAGGGAGTGAGCAAAGGCGGTGGTACGAGGCCGAGATTTGTTGGAAGGTGGAAAACTTGATAGCCAAGGAAGGAGTCGGGAGGGTGGAGAGGCAAGAGCCGAGGGCACGATGGGTCCAACGGATGCGGGGAGTCGGGTTTCGTGGGACACCGCTAGTGGAGGAGGCGGTGGCGGAGGTTAGGGGGATGCTTGAGGAACACGCCGCCGGGTGGGGGGCTAAGAGGGAGGACGAAGATCTTGTGCTCACTTGGAAAGGACATAATGTTGTGTTTGCTAGTGTTTGGATATCTAATTCTGCTGATCACCTTTTGATTAACTAAGGATTAAAACATTTCTAGCCTTGTTTTTTTAGGTTTTATATGAGAATTCTGCTTATTAATTTCTGTTTTTCAATCGCTAAATTCTCCAATCATATAATGTCATATAATAATTATTATGCATTATTGTGTTATGTCGTTGTTTGTACTTCATTCATAGAATTGCACAATCATAACACCATAATTTGTGTTTAAATGATTTTGGAGGTCTTAACTTCAAATTATCATATTTGTGTTTATTTATAAAAATTATCTAATTCCCTAATTCGGTTGCATATACAAATTCTTATTAGATTTTTTTTTTTGGTGTGAGTCCACCTGCAGGATTTATTAAACTCATTTACGGTTTTGAGGTCTAAGTACGGAATCAATTCAATTTGGGGGCAAAGTGTGAAGTTGATTAAAATAATTTAAACAATTTCGCTTTCGGGACACAATTGCAAAACTAACTAAACATAATTTCACTTGTGTTACCCTAAGTGTACACAAGTGTGAACCATTTCGCTTCGGATGGCAAGTGCGCAATTAATAAAAAAAAACTATATGAGTTCATTTAAGATCAACATATATATGACTATATGACACTATGCATTAATTAGACAAATAAAAAACAACTCTCAAATTTAAATTGTTTCGTCTAATACTACCTCCGATCAAAAATAAGTGTCGTTTTAGCATTAGAAATTTGATCAAAATTATCAGTCGTTTTAAGTTTTCTAGGCCAATAAATGAACAATAATTATAAGAAATGTTCTTGAAAATTGGTGTAAATGATTAATTTTAGTTCTAAAATCTTTCTTATTGGTTTAAAAGAAGGTTGAATATTAAATAATCGATAAGATTTAGAAAAACTTTACAAAATCTATGTTATTTAATATTTTTCCTAAAAATTGTGTCAAAGGATAAAACGACAGTTATTTTTGATCGGAGGGAGTAATAAATGAGTTAATTAGTTAAGTAGGTTTTTTTAAAATTATAAGTAGTAACTAGAAGCATTTTTTGTTAAGTAACTAGGCCCCTATTTTTTTTAACCGTTCAACCCTAACTCACCTCTCCTCTCTTCCCTCACTAGTAGCCGCAAATCGCAAGCAGAGCCTAACTTCAATCTCAACCTGCAACCCTCACTTCTTCCCTCTGTCGTCCTTCTTTCCGCCCTCGCCCTTCCAAGCCTCAGCCTCGTTCTCGCGCCAGCACTGAAAAGCATGCCCCGTCAAATTGAGAATTTCCCATTTTTCATGTTATGCTATTTCTTTGGCAAAGAGGACTTGATGAGTTTTAACTTGATATTGCACATGTTACAATAGTACAGTTGTCAGTTGTTATTCAGTTGAAAAGACAAGCAATGGATCTTTAACCTAATGTTTTGCAGCAAGCCCAGGATCCATCTGGGACACCGGTTTTGAGGCTTGGCGGCTTTGGACTCTCTGATGCATATGCCACAGAAACTCCTCCCGCAAAGCATCAAATGACTTCAAACTCTTCACTAATCCACAATAATGAAAGGTTGCAAAATCGGATTAAGATCAAGACATCTCCGTCGTCCGCCAAAGTAAAGCAGCTTTTTTTATTAATGTTTTGGTATCAAATTTCTGGTATTTAATTTCTGCTATATAATTTATGGTATTTAATTTCTGGTATATAATTATGGTATTTAATTTCTGGTATATAATTATGGTATTTAATTTCTGGTATTTAATTTCTGGTATATAATTATGGTATTTAATTTCTGGTATATAATTTATGGTATTTAATTTCTAGTATTTAATTTATAGTATCTAATTTCTGGTATGATAATCTCTGGTATGAAATTTATGGTATGAAAATTCTGGTATGAAAAATCTGGTATGAAAAATTTTGGTATGAGAAATTCTGGTATGAGAATTTCAGTATGAGAAATTCAGTCTAGAAAATAAAAAATAAATTAATAAAAAAATAGAAAAAGGAAAGAAAAATAATTAAAAAAAAACAAATTCAGTAATTAAAAATTAAAACTTATACTTATATAACAAATAACAAACATCATTTATTCTTTCTTTCTAAATAAAAGGGTTAATAATTTTTACCTACTACTAAATGAAAGTGGTAAAAAAAGATGGGGCATAGTTTCTTTAACAAAAAAAAAAAAGCATAGTAGGCCAAATTCTTTCAGAATAAATTCATCCGCTACTATAGTGTATATTTATTGAGAATTTTCAGATGACATATGACATATATATTAATGAAAACAAGGATAACAATAAAAGTTAACACATGACCAATGTAGTCTTGGGACTCCATGCGAGGTGTACTTCGCCCCCTCGACTCTCTAATCTTATACGCGAACTGTGACTTTTAAAAACATTCAACAATATTAATAGTTTAAGACTAAGTACTAGGTAGTGTCATGTAAGTTGACATATTCCCGATGATTCATGAAACAAATTAGAAATTCTCACATTATTGACTTCCTTGAAGATGTGAGTGATAGTAACTTCTTAAAAGGTTGATTGAATAAAACAGATATCAATTTTAATCATGACAATTTCTCATGGTGGTTCTGAAACTTTTTTTTAGGTAAAGGTAAATTCATAGAATAGTGAAACAACATAACCAGACCCGTTAAGGCTCAGTTATACTAAATAAACAAAGTATATGTACATGTATGTGACTTGTGGTGTATGTCCCAAAACAACACATACATAGAATACTCCAAAAAGACATGTGATCCTTTGGGACATACCTACTATCTTGAAACTGATAAAACTGAAAGTACATCCAAACCCGGCACAACTCATGGGCTCTGGTCAGTGGAAGTTTCCCCAAAAAATAACAACAACCTCCCCCACAAGGATTTAGTATCAGATGTAGGGTTCGAATCACAGGGATTGTGTCTGATTTGAATAATATTATTAATTAATTATTTTAAGTGAAAAGAAAGTCAATAATGTAGCAATTGTAAGAGGCGAAAGCAGTGATGATTGTAGAAAAATATGTGATGAAAGCTATGATGCACGGACACAGACACGGATACGGGAAACGGACACGGCGAGAAACGGAGAAGCGGCAATCCTCGAAAGTGTAGGAAACGGGGACACGGCGAGTAAATTAATTAATATATTATTTTAAAGATATTTAAATATAGAATTACTATATCATAATGAGATACATATATATATATGAAAAAAATCAATGATATATGAGTTGATAAAAATATTAACATGAAGATAAAATAATCAAAACAAAAGCTTAAAAACAAACATTTTCAGTCTTACAAAATATAGAAATATTTAGTTTTATAATCTGAAATAATCATACTTAGTATCAAAATTGAAGAATGAATCATTCATTTGCAAATCAACAATAACCGAACAACATGATCAACAAAGAAAAATAATAATAAATATTTGTGAATTATAAATAGTGAAAGAATTAGAATAACATAGTCAACATTCAACAAATAAAAATTACAAAATAAATTAATAATCCAAGATTCAACATTAATTTATAAAATTATAAGAAAAATGGAGAGAAGAGTCGGCCGGCGGAACAACATTTCAACATTAGAGATGGAGAAGAAGATCGGTGTCCTACTTCCGACAACCCCAATTTCGCAGGTGGTCATGTGGAGCTAGGTTTAGTCGGAAAAAATGGAAAAGAAGAAAAATATTACGGTATATAAGTTTTTATTTTGTTTATCATGTCTTGACCGGACGCAATCCGCGTCCTCACAATGTCCTAGACGTGTCTTACCTTGGAAACGTGTCTTGACCGTGTCCGAGCCGTGTCCGGTTGTGTCCCCGTTTTCGACACGGCAGGACACGGGACACGCCGCCTTCTAGAAGTGTCCGTGCATCATATGATAAAAGTGATCTATAGTGATGATGTATGTGAAACGGCCACCTTACGATTTCCTTGGTCGTTTCACTCATATATAGCTTCAAATCATGGATCTTCACTTTAAGGCATATTCAAGGGACTTCGTGTTGTAGTTCCTCAACCATGTGAACTCTTCATTTCAACTATGACTTACAGGAGGATGCAATTACGGCACAACTGATGTTTTAAATACATGAAACACCTAAAAGTCAAGGTAGATACCAAAATACAAAAAGTGAACGATACGTATGCGAGAGTAAAAGGGGTATGAGTTACATGCATCTAAGGTCTAAAAATTTTAACATTTAACACTCCTCAGGTTTCGTTTCTCTACGTGCATTCTTCATCCTCGTCCTCTAAATCCCGAAAATCATCAACAAAATTCGACATATTAGATGCATTAAAGATTTAAAAGGAGGATTTGAATGTGTCATACATTCCCAATTAGGGGCTCTTTGAGAGGGTTCCGGGGCTGAAAATTTAGGGGGATGTCGAGAGTCTCCACCAACTTCAATGACGGTTCTCGGTAAGAATTTCGGCTGGGATTCGCCGAGATTATGGGGACGAGATTTCTCCCTACGGCGAGATTCCAACGTCCCAATTCGTTCACCTAGAGTTGTAATTGTTTCCATGAGTTGATTTAATTTATCCATGGCTCCGAGAATCGATGGTTCGCTCCTTTGCGACCTTCTAGGGCTATTGGACCTAGACATCTACATAAACATACAAAGTAACAACAAACTTGTGAAGGTAGTGAAATCGAAAACTCCTTACATGTTTTCTCCCTCACTCACACTCTTGTTGTGATATCTTAAAACTTTGGTTATAATTTTATGATATGAAGTGTAGGCTAGAACAAAGTTAAAGTTTGTGTGCTTAAATCTTTCTTGGGTGGCGTGGGGTTGAGGATATGGGCGAGATAAAGATGCAGGTTAAGAGATATAACAAGATATGGATAGATATATCGGTTCGGAATTAAAAGATATGATAAGATCTCACCTACTAGATTAGATCTTAAAAATAAAATAAAATTTGTAGATCTCTTTCCTCCTTGATATGAAAGCTTGCTATGATATATTGGAGGAGATGTGATCCAAGTATCTTGTTGGATTTGATTGGATTTGAAGCAACAATAACGATCTTGCCGCTCAGAATCTCGACCAAATCTTCAAGAATCTCGGGGCGAGATTATGCAACTATGACAATCTCGGTGTTAGGGTTCCAGCCAAGGTTCAAGGCTATGGTTATGGTTGCTTGTATTTGAATATGGTTGTTCTCTCGTCTCCAATAGACACAATACAAAACAAATCAAACTCAAATAATCTCACAAAATATTCGCAACAAGAAAAAACTTATTTTTATATAACCCAAAGAAGACTCAAACAAATTATTCAAAACCGTGATGTATGGATGAGTTGAACTTTAGCTATGATACCACTTTGTTGCGGGGTTGATGCCGCGATTGCCTCATCTAAATTGAAGTCCACGAAAGCTTCGACATTCGGTAATCTCGGCTAGAATCTCGGGCGAGATAAGTAATGGTAAGGACGTGATTTATGAAAACTCAAAGAGAAAGAACATGAGTTGTATTGAATTGAATGGTAAGGTTTGGTATGAAATTTATGGGAAATATAGAAAGATAGAACCAAGATATATGCTTGCAAGAACCTTGATCAATTGGATCAAAACTCAAACAATGAATTACCTTAATCCTTCATTATTCGCCCTTACACAAGTCTTCAAATCGAGACAAGCACAATGAGGGACTAGAAACGACTAGTAGCACCAACCTCTAAAGAGATTAACACACACAAGAACAACCTATCAAGAACTCACAACAATTCAATCAAATACTCTCTTTTTATTGAATAGGAATGAATAAAACGAAAATTTCATAAACGAAGTATCGAGAATCTCACAAGTATATGTGGAACGAAATAATCAAAATCAACTAACTGATGATCTCGGGCCTAGGGTTACTTAAATAGCCGAAATCCAAAGAAAGATAAAATAATTTAAAAAAAATCCTACAAAATATAGGATAGAAAAATAAACATTTAAAATGTTTAGAACTTTAAATGTATTAAAATAAACTACTTATAATCTCGTCTAGAATCAACGAAAATCTCGACTGAATTCATGAGAATCTCGATTTGGTTCCTCCTTGCTTCCTTGATCATCTTCACCCATGTATGACATCTCCTCTAAGTCCTCCTTGGATGAAATTGCTAACAATGTGACTAAGGATGATTTAGACACAAATAGATCTCCAAAAGTCTCCTTAGAAGCTAAGGATGTCAATAACGTAGAAGCCTCATCTTGAATGGTTTTTGTTTGAGATCTAGTGACCCCTCATTCCATGCTAGGACTTGTAGGTGTTTGAGACTCCTTCTCGTTCAATGCTCTTGCTCTTGATATAATGATAGGTCCATCTATAGTATAAGGTGTTGGGGATGGTCCCTCATCACACAAGACCTCATTTTCTTCAAATGAACTTTCCCCAATTTGCTAGAAGAAATTTTCCGCTCAAAGATCTCATCCCTGACCAAGCTTACGCTGTTGAAAAAGTTGCTCCCGTCACTACTGCATTTGAGAAGCTATTAGAGAGGTTTGTCAATGGACAACAAGCACTCACCGGATCCATCAGCGACATTAGAAACTCAATAATTTTGGTTCTCGACGCTATATACCACCGATAAGGACTTAAAAAAGCGTCGCATTTGTGCTTTCACCATGATATTCTACATCGGCTTCATAGCACCGAAAGACTTAAAAAGCATCTTTAATGACTCGTTTTTCTAGTACTGAAAGTTCAATAAGGTATGAATTGAACAATTTCGGTTCTCTATTCTTACATGTCTAAAACTAATTCACAATTTCGGTTCTCTACTCTAACATGCCTAAAACTAATTCCACAATTTCGGTTCTCTATTTTAACATGTCTAAACTAACTCCACAATTTCAGCTCTCTATTCTAACATGTCAAAAACTAATTTAACAATTTCAATTCTCTGTTCTAAAACATGTCTAAAAGTAATTAAATAAATTGTAAATTGTACACTTACTTTGATATGTGTGATCGAGAAGTCTTTCCCGATCACTATATTTATTTACATCGAATGACATATATGTTCTTTCACCGTCAGATTTCTACATCAGTTTCTTTGGAATATATCGACGAGCTTTTACGGATTTGTTAAATGACTAGTGATTTCGGGTGTGAATAATGATGTGATTTGACATGTATATATGTGTATAAACTCGTGTCTTCAACGACTACATTACAACGGATATATTTTCGAAAATGCGAGCAGCTCCTTGGGGCGCATGCGAAGTGGACATGTGCCCCAAATATGCACTTCAAAAGGCGCACATACGAAGTCTGACGTGCATGCCCACTCCACATACGCGCGCAAATTGTTGTGCATGCGGAGTGGATATTTATGACGTACTTGTCCAAGCAAATAGTAAACTTGTTTCCAAAATTCTCCATGTCACTTAGCATGAGTTTCATACAATGTTATAAGCTTGTATAGATTGCTTATACCTAAAATATCACATGGATATGAGCTTTTGTCTCCAAACTCTTTATCAATGCCTTACCAACCTAACTAGATACATGTATAATAATATAATGCAATGAAACAAGTCTATTAAAAAGATGGAAATTTGAAACTAATATAAAATGTTATTTGTCATTATTATACAAAACTATTTCTTTTTTTTAGTTCAAATGATTGGTGAGTACATTCTGTACCAACCACTTTAAATGCAAATAATTTGCTCAACAAAAGAGTAATGAGATTACTTAGTTTTCAATTCTCAAAACTAATCTCAGCCTCTTAGAACTGACAAAGATTACAAAGCGTTGACCGTTGACTGAAGAAAATATGACACACAACATTAAAAGGATATACAGAAGAAGAAATTAATAAATAGAAAAAGGAATATGGTCACCATAGCAGCACACAAAACGCACGTGCCAGTTGACCCCTTCTACTTTTCGAACCTTCTTTGATCCAATTCCTGCAGGGCCCAAGCGAACGATTTTGCCCCTTTGCTCTTCACTTTCCTTAAAATTCGGTTCCTACGTAAGATTCAAGTTCTTGTTCGATCATCTATTACCCTAATCCAAATCGGGGAAAAAAAGCAAACGTCTTAGGCAGTCGAATGCGGTCTTCACCAGGTTCTGCTATTTTCGAACTCAGGTCAGTTTTGATACGTGCTGCTTTGATTACTCAAGATTTTTCTAGGGTTTTGATTTATTGCGATAGGGGTTTGGGGGGGTTTGTATCGAATTATGATCGGATTTTCTTTGTTTATGCTTAAGTGAACTGAATTTAGGGTTTTGATGGGTTGAATTTGATTTGCCACCGCCTATAGTGTTTTCGTGTTTCCCTGAAATTTGTCGCTGATTTTAATAGTTAATTGATGGCCGAGAGTTAATGAATTGAATTCTGGTTTCAAGAGTTTACCTTTAATCGTTGATTTGCCAATGTGTTCTGTTTGAGTGTACAGGGTTTCGAGGAACGCTGAACACTGCTAAGCGGGAAATTAGGGTTTGGTTTCTTGAATTAGGGTCTTGAATGTGATTTTGATCTTAGTTATAAATCCAGGAGACAGAATGAAAGGGGATCAACATTATAGACGAGTTGATCTAGTAGAGGCGAAGAACTTAATTACAAAGAAGCTTGGTGGCCAGAAAGCAGAGAGATACTTTAACCTTCTCAACAGGTTTTTGACCAAAAAACTCAACAAATCTGATTTCGATAAGCTCTGTGTTGTTGCAGTCGGGCGTGAGAACATCAATCTCCACAACTGGTTCATAAGGTCCATAGTGAAAAATGCCTGCCTCTCTACATCGCCACCAGCAAAGCCAGGCAAGCTTGAGTGTTCTGTCAATGGAAAGGCGGTTAATGGTTACCAAATAAGCTGTATACAATCCATCTATAAGGAGCTTATCCCCAAATCCCCTCGAAAGGGGAGAACGCCTACCTTCCGTGACCGCAGATACAAAGACCAACCTAGCCCACTGGGTCCACATGGAAAGCCCCAAACTGTGGCTTGTCAACAACCGGCTCCTAAAGTTCTAGAACAGCAAAACGCCGTGGAGCTGCATTCAGTAGGTAGCAGACCTGCTGAGGTTATCGATGTACAAGATGAGGAAGAGGTTGATCAGACTGCAGAGGGCCCGGTTGACATTTATAGTTGGAAAAATTTAGCGGCTCCAATCGGTGTCCAAACCCGTGCAAAAGTGGCCCACGCGTCTTCTGTTCCCATGGGTATATGTTATGGAAAGGAGGGAGAGCTTCCTGATACATACTCTCTAAAGAAGAGATTGGATCAGAAGTTGGAGGCGGAAGGTCTCAAAGTCTCATTGGACTGTGCCAACCTATTGAACAAGAGCTTGGATCTGTATCTTAAGAAGTTGATAGAACCAGGTTTGGGATTGATTCGATCAAGGACTCAGAATAAAGAAATGAGAGTTCAAAGTGTACCCCGTATGAACGGGATGCAGTTGCAGCACATGAGATACGCTCAGAGTCAGAGGCCAACTAATTATACTCGGGGTTCTTTGGTTGACGTGAACACTGCAATGGAGTTGGATCCTACCTTGCAACAAAATTGGCAGGTGGGAAATTTCAGTGGCCGGTTTAATTGAGATTCTCCACGCCCAGAATTCATCAGGTGAAGAGTTATCAAACAAAAAAGTTCAGGTAATCTGTTAATAGGGATTATAGATGATGTACATGTCTTCTTTTAATGTTACTTAGGAGGACTATTGATTGAGTGGTGAAAAAATACAGAAATATCAAATAGTTCTTAGGGTCTTCAAGCTTAGTGCCATAGTTTTCTTTGCAATAGGTTGTTATGAATTGATTGTTCGCCTTTGTGAAATTTTGCCATTGTTAATAAAATGATTTTAGCATTAAGCTTTCCCTCCTAACAAGTCTTGTTTATTTCCCTCTCGAATCTGTGATTACAGCATGTCTGATCTTTATTGTTTCTTCTGCTATTATCAGTGTCCTTATAAACTCGTCTCTGCGCTTTGAATAGTCTATTTTATCGGTTTATGGTGACTAACTGATTATCCTTGGCTTTATCTGAATGGACCTTTGTTGGATCATACGAATAACACAATCTTTATCATATCTGGGAAGTTATACTCGATTAAGAAATTCTGTTATAATTCTGATGGAAAAGTTGAATAGAGCTGCGAATTCTGTCTTCGTCTAATTTCCGATCCAACTATAGTTTCTTAGTTAAACATGTCACATTTGATACGGATGTTACCGTTCCTGCTGGTCTTGACTCCAACCCGACCCAGATTCGTAATGGCCTTAACGAACTCCTGGTTGAAGTGTTGAGCGTTTTTGTCCTGGAAAAGCACCTGATCAGATGTGAACAATCTCATTCCATTCATGAGGTTCTTGAAGTAGACATTGTCAAACTTCCTTGGGGTCATTGGATCCATGTTGATCGCAATACACGGGTCCACCTTCTTTGGGCACATCGTCTTCAGATCAGCTGCGTAAGTCGGGTTTAGGGTCGGGTCCTGCTTCCTTGACGGACTGAAGTTGTACAGTCTGTTGGAGAACTTGCCACAATGTGCAAATCCAAGCGTATGAGCCCTACAAAAGGCATTCTTTTGTTAAGGACATAACAAAACTGTTTAGCCCAAAAAACCTCAACTTGTACCTGAGAGAGAGACCAAGTCGCCCAACCCGAGAACCAATTTACGATAGACCGAAATTTGTCGCTCTAGGTCCATATTTGGGCTAGAAAAGTGCACGCTGGATGCCGTTGATACAAGGCCGTCTAGTTTTAACTTTTAATTGAAGTACACAACGTCGTAGTTTTAACTGAAATACACAAACCATGAAAGACTATCTGAAGATTAAGTAGAGAAGATCAAATGACCAAGTCGACAACATCACGAGTAGCAATGGCGACAATATCAGCACACGATACTTTAGGCTTGCAGCCGGGTGTCTTCTCAAGTGCTTCCATAGCCTTGACAGTGTCAAACCCATTCCCTGCTAGTGAAAAGTTATCACGATGATCTTTTTTTTAGAAAGGAGAGTCAGTGATCTCCGACATATTTAAACGCGCTTATAAATGAAAAAAAGGCTAAGTGATGATCCTTTTCGGCCTTATGGCTCGGGGTTGATGCAATAATAACCGAAGCATCACATCCCTACAAAAAAATCGAACACAGGCATTCGTTTCAATTGGCTTTAGTGCAAGACTCGAGTGTAACAAGCTTTCTCTGAAGAATTATATGTACGTTGACTGCAAGTCATGGATAAAGAGACGGAGAACAACGGGGATGGTTACAAATGTTTAGGAGAACTTCTTTTCTACGATTTTCCTGATGATTCTCTCGACGTTGGAGCAAGAACTTCTTTTCTACGATTTTTCTCACGATTCTTTCGACATTAGGTGGATGTTGCACAAGCACCTTGTTGTAAAACCACGATAAATAGATGGATCCAAGCCATATTGATCGTCAAAGACCGGTGAAAATGGGGAGGTAGTATAGATGATGAATAACTTTTTGCATGAGTAATATATTTATATATATGCATGAAGACTATGAAGTGATATACATGCTAATCATTAGGTTATGAGCTAATATTGTATTTGCTATGATTATTTTGAAGTTGACATTCGAGTTTGATATTTTAATGGTAAGAGTCTTAGGGCTCGTTTGGTTCCAACTCCGGAAACGGAAACGGAATGGAAACGAATTTAGTCCACATGTATATTGTTATTCATGAAATTTTATAGAATCATTTCATGTGGATTAATGCAAAATTCAATTGTTTCTTCACAATTTGTTTCCCTATATGTATCAAAAGTAATCAAACTCTACTCCAATTACTTCAAACCACAAGGAATGATTCCAAAAACTTTCATTAACAATGATATACGTATGGACTAGATTTGTTTCCATTTCGTATCTGATTCCGGAGTTCCTATCAAACGGGCCCTCTAATCTATTCGGTTATCGGGGAGTGGATTGGCAGGTCTCCCTAGTTTCAGCCATCCGGGACATGTTAGGTAAAAGAGGTTTATGAGATTCCTTAACGATGAAGAATTATAAATAAATAAATATTTTTAAATAATCGGAATCTTCTTAATAAACACAAAAGTTGAATCACACTAAAAACTAAAGTTGGCACCAAAATTTTTTAGGCTCTAAAATTGGGTCCGTTGAGCATGCATTTTTTATGGGGTTGTTGGAGAAGTTATTGTACTCGAATTATTTTAAAATTATTAGATTATTAGAGGGGTTATAGAAAATAATAATCAGAATAATATGTTGGACTTGCCGAACATACCCAATGTTTGATGGTTCAAAATATATCATCTATTTTTTTAAGTACAAATTAAAAAAAAAATCAAATTATAGCTTAACGTGGATGTGGTTAACGTCATTGAATCGCAAAATTGAATTTTAGATGTTAGTCATGTTGCTCGCAAATGTATGTTTGATTTTTTTTTTCCCTAAGTTGGTGCTGAATTTGGTTAACATTAATTTACGACAAACACCATTGTGGGTCAATATTTGTAAATTACGGTAAATTTGTGTTGCGACTTTCATTTTCAATGTGCTGCAATTTTTCGCTATACTTACCTTAATATCACGCTAATATATTACGAATTATGAGAAATTATGGAGATTATACGAGGTCTTGTAATTTCTTAGAAAACTACCGAACGGTCAAATGGATCCGTAAATTATGTGAATTATGGAGGATTATGAGACTTATGTAATTCATACCCGAACTACCAAACACACCCCTAACGACACAACTATTCAGCTATGTTTCTCGTAACTCTGTACGAAAAATGTTTTTTTACACTTATTCAAACAATAAGTAACTTTATTTTTATATTAATTTATCAATGCAAGTTTTTTAAACATTTTCATCATCAAGAATTGACCAATGAATGTTTTGTGCGAAAAAATCTTGTAACAGTTCTTTGTAACGAAGGACTTAATAAAAGGGCTTTGCGTTTAAGGAGGCTACTGTCGAATCTGGAGGCATTGCTCGTCTTAAGCTTGGTTTTGTTCAGAATACTTGTTTGAGTTTCATCGATGGTTCATGTTCTAATTTGTTTATACCCATTTTCTGACTATGTTATACTGTAGAAATTTCTTGCTTTGGTCTATACCATTGGATGCCAAATAACACTATCTCTATAAACTAGATAACGGTGTGGATGATTGCTACTCAATCCGTGTTTACAAAATTCGTTCTGGACTACAACCCAAAGTACTTGAAGTATATGGTCCTAACAACCTGAAAGTTGGCTCACAGCCTACACATTCAATTCGTTTTGCATTCGGAAGTTTGAACCAAAAGTGACAAAAAATCACCTTCTCAAATTGGTGCTTGGGGTTATTACTGCGGTCATCTGGATTTCTAGTAAAGTAGACAAAATGGGTCTTTTTACAATCTATTCTCCGCTTAAGATCAAGCTTAGCCAATTTAATGATACAAATCGGTGCTTATCAATCAATAAAACGCTATTTAATTATAGCCCTCTCATACAAGAAATAGGTTCTAAAGCCTACGATATCATCCAAATTGAATTTACCAACATCAAACCAATATGATTATAAACTTCTGGAACATTAGAGGTATGGGCCGGAGCAACATCTGGACAAATCTCGAAGTCGTCAGCAAAATTCACAATATTAATATCATAACTCTATCAGAGACAAAATCTGAAAATCCACCGGAAGACCGTCTTTGGAGATCGGCGGGCTTTGATAACATCGTTTACTGTCCTGCTACTGGGAGGGCAGGGGGCTTATGCTTACTTTGGAAAGCTTACCAACTTAAGAATCAGACGATTCGTCTGATCTCAAAAAGTGACCGATTCATTTGTATTGAATTAGAATGTAACAACCTAAACCGCAAAATGCACATTATTTTTGTTTATGCACCGCCTCAGGAAATATCAAAAAATCCATTATGGGATTCGATAACCAACCTAATCAATGCATCATTTATACCGTGCATAATTATGGGAGATCTAAACGAAATCCAACATTATTCGGAAAAACAAGGAGGAGCCACAATCAATTCCAATAGATTTAATAGACTCAATAACTTTAAAAACCTATGTAATCTCGATGACGTTCAAACAACAGGCAACCAATTTACTTGAATGAAAAATGTGACGGCACAAACAATATCCTTGAAAAACTAGACCGTGTCGTAGTCCACAATCAGATCCTCCAATGATATCCCCTATTAAAAACAAAAAATCACGCATTCACAATCTCGGATCATTGTCAAATCTCATTGGAATTAGCGGACTCGGTACCTTTCACACCACAACCGTTTGAATTTGAAATGATGTGGACTAAACGCAAAGCGTTTGAGAACATTATCGTTAAACAAACTTGGCGCGTTAACTATAGGGGGAATGAAATGTTTAAACTCATAATGAAGACACAATTTTTAAAAACAAAAGCAAATGAATGGAGCAAAATAAACTTTGGAAATATTTTCAAACAACTAAAAGAAGTTGAATCTCAACTTCGGGAGATTCAAAGTCTCGCACCTATCAACATAAACCAAAAAATTGACCACCTACAAAGAAACCTCCTAAATAAACAAAATCATCTTATCACTTTTCACCAAAGATATTGGAGACAAAAAACAAAGAATAAAAAATTGAAAAACATTGACACAAATTCCAAATACTTTCACCGCATTGCCACCGGAAGAAGAAATAGAAAACATTTAAAGGAATTAATAACCACGAATGGGACGATTCTATCTTCTGAAAATGAAATCCGCATGGAAGTCAAAAAAGAATTTGTTTGCAAATTCACTAGAACCCCACTAAATAAAAACCTTTTGGATAAAAAGCTACAACAAATTAAAAACAAAGTCAGTAACGAAGACAATGAATGCCTAACAAGACCACCAACAAATGAGGAAATTAAAAATGTTATTTTTGACATTGGGTGTGACAAATCACCAGGACCGGACGGTATGTCAGCCCGATTTTCACTAGAAATATTGACACATTGTGGGAACTGACGTTTCAAAAGCAGTTACAAATTTCTTCAGAAGTGGAAAACTACTCAAACAAATAAATCACACTTTTATTACACTAATTTCCAAAAACGACAACCCTACGACAATTAACCATTTTAGACCTATCAGTCTCTTCTCAACAATATACAAAATCATCGCAAAGATTATCACGAATAGAATGGAACCCATCATGCCAAAACTTATTCACCCTCTCCAAGGAGCTTTCGTAACCAAAAGATCAATCCACGATAACATCCTCATTGCACATGAAATGTTTCACTTGTTCCGATCTAAGAAAGGCAAGGAAGGATGGACCGCCATTAAACTAGATATGGAAAAAGCGTATGACCAAGTCATTTGGGAATTTATAATCTGTATACTAAACAAGTTTGGATTTAATGAAAAATTTGTGGGATGGATCAAGGAATGCATATCCACATTTTCATTCTCGGTTCTGGTAAATAATGGACCAACTGACCAATTCTTTCCAGGAAAAGGTCTAAGACAAGGAGACCCTTATCTCCCTACCTATTTATTTTGGGAGCAGAAATTCTTACACAAATGCTTTAAAATGACTGCAAGAACTACGACAACCATATTGGTTCCTCGGTTTGTAGAAATGCAACACCAATCCCTTTTTTATCATTTGCTGATGATATGCTTATCTTCACTAAAGCAAACACGAACTCATGTCTTAGAACCAAATAAATCCTCGAAACATACTGCTCAATCTCTGGACAAAAGATCAATTACCTCAAATCTGCCATCCAAACTACAAAAACCACAAGCGATACATGCATCACGGAACTAAAAAACATATTAAGTATGAACCACACAACTACTCTTGACGACTATCTTGGTTGCCCAATTGTTAATGGTAGAGTCAATAAAGAGATTTAGCAACATTAATAATAAAACTAAGCAACAACTTCGTAAATGGAACACAAGCTCCCTATCACAAGAAGGCGGAAACATACTTATAAAGCATAACTTAGCAACCAAACCATCCTTTGTAATGCAAAGCTTTATGCTACCAATGCATAATTTGAACGAACCTGATAAAACGTATAAAAATTTCTTTTGGAACAAAGGCGATAACTATAAACCAATGTTAAGTTGGGATACTATTTGTAAACCAAAAAGAAACGGCGGACTAGGTTTAAGAAAGTCTCTTACCACTAATAAAGCCCTTCAAATGAAGCTAATTTGGAAAATTCTTGCTGAACCAGAAAATATATGGGTGAAAATTATAAATGAAAAATACTTGAGGAATACTAATATACTACAATATCACTTAAAAGGTCCAGCATCTTGGCAATGGAAAAACCTTATAAAACTCAAATCCGATTTTTAAAAAAATTAATTGGCACGTGGGCAATGGAAAAACCATTAATTTCTGGCAAGATAACTGGGTCACAACGACTCCGCTAATTAAATTGGTTCAAAACACCAATCTAATCAATTCACATATTAAAGTCAGCCATTTCATCAAATCAAACGAATGGGATACCACCAAAATTGAAAATGAACTACAAAATCTCATCAGCCCGTCAATTAGAATAAAAATTATGGAAAAAATTATACCAACAAACGAAATGCAAGACAGGTTATACTGGAGAAGCAGTTCTAATGGTTGGTTCTCCACAAAATCAGCCTCGGAAATGATTGAGAAAGAATCTGGTTGGCTTCCGGACTATCCTTGCGAATGGATATGGCATTTAGACACCCAACCAAAAATTAAAAACTTCATATGGAAAATCTCAAGAAACGGTCTTCCTACTAAAGCAAAACTTAACGAAAGAAGAATCGCGGTTACAAATAACTGTGAATTCTGCAATCACCACCTCGAGAATCTTCTTCACATTCTTATTGATTACCCCTACAGTAAAAATGTGATTGCAAGAATTGACAGTTCCATATTAACCAACCTCAATACCATTAATACCGAAAACAAACAAATCCATGAAATTTTACTTGAAATAAAAAACAAGATCGGTATTAACAACTTTACTCATCTTGCAACTATTTGGTGGAGTATCTGGATTTTCAGAAACAAAACCTTCTTTAATAATGATACTATTGGATCAGACCATGATATCGTAAACTTCATCAAAAACCAACAATATAATTGGAAAACTCGTATTACGGATGACGACGACTACGATTTTAAACACACCCCAAAAAACAACAAATCCCTCTAAAAGGAAGAAAAATAACCATCAAATGGGACAAACCAAAACCTGGATTCCATAAACTTAACTTTGATGGGTCAAAACTCGATTTGGGCATAACATCTATTGGTTATGTTATTCGAAATCATTACGGTAAAGTTATCAGTTTAGATGCTAGGAAAAACAACTTTAGCTCGGTACTCAAAGCAGAAGTTTTTGCTCTAAAAGTTGGTCTAGTGGTTGTGGTGCTAGACTCCTTAAGTGTTAGCCCGGAGATTCGAGTTCGATTCCTCCGGGAGACATGTATGGAAAAATTGGTATTGGGAGGGTATCCCCTTAATGGGCCACAATAAATACCCTATCCGGACGTAGGCGAAGCCGAACCGGAAACGTACCATTTCAAAAAAAAATAAAAAATAAAAAAAAATAAGGCCAAACATAAAAAAGATCAAAATTGAGGGTGATAACTTATGTGTTATTAAGGCACTTCAAGGACTTTGGAGTTGTCCCTGGAAGATCGAGATGATCGTATTCGACTCCAGACTGGATCTTCGCTTTTTTGAGGAAGTCCACCTCAGGCATGTGTTCAGAGAAATCAACTGTGTTGCTGACCGATTGACCCATTTGGAAATTTCGAACCCTAACACACCCTTTTCTGACGATTTCGAACTTCGTGTTCTCATCCGCAAGGATGCTTTAGGATGAACTACCTTTAGAAGATAGTCCTTCCTAACCGCTTTCCGTCTTAAAAAATAAATAAATAAAAATAAAAATAATGTTCTCCATTTATTTTCTCAAATCGGAGGAGTGCGAAATATGATCAATAACGTCGGTAATGGGGTTAGCATAACCACTAAAATCTTAAGTCCATCTTGAACACATAAGTTAAAATATGGCATGCACATCTTTGATGAGTAAAAAGAGTTCGCAAATATTGTCCCAATGCCTCGACTAAATGGTTTACGGTGGCGGTGTTAACAGATACATTACCAAAAGAGTATGAAAAAACTCGACCTTGTAAGTTAAATTCTTGTAAAACCGTTTTTATCAAGTTTGAAATGGTTGTTGCATCATGTCTTTGGTTGAAATGGCTAAATGCAGTAAAATATTTATGCAAAAACATATTGTTATCAGTAAAATGTAAAGTAATGCCCATGTAAAAATATTTTTGCGTACTACAAATAGAAGCTTGATGCGAAAAAGATGTCAAATTCGAAATAATTTTTTCTTTCTTTTGTACGTAAGATTAAGAAACTAGTTTGGAAACGGTTTTGCGATAAGTTGGTTTAAAAGAAGGTTGAAGATATTTAGTGTTATGTGCTCGAACTTCTTCATATTCCGCAAAAAAAATGGATATGCATGAGAATATATACATCGGCTAATCCTAAACTTTTTTCCACTATGGTTATACATAAATAAAGGATATTGAGAGGAAGAAGATGCAAACCCGTGGGACAATTGTGATTGTCACTATGATATCCCGAACTTGTCGGGATGGATTTTTTGCATGTGTGTTCATTGACTCACCCTTCGTGTAATGTTTTGTAAAAATCTCGGATGTAAGCATTTTTTGTGGAGGTACTTGTCGAAATGCGCCTTGTGCCATTTCGGACATTTGAATTTCACTTTCTTGGGTGCTAGGAAAGAAATGAGAAGGAATGTTGTCACTCGAGTTTGCCATTATAAGAGTCGAGAGTTGAGAATTCGAGAATTACGAGAATACGAGATTGAGAGCAGTAGAGAGAGTTAAGAGTGTAGGAAGATTAAGATGGTGTGGGATAAAATGGAGGAGGGGTTGGGTATTTATAGGAATTATGAAAGGTTGATTTTTTATATATAAGAAACCAACTTACATTAAAAAAAATATATAAAAGGCACTATGCAACGGGTACTAGTCGTTTAGTCGTTGCACATGTAGGCCCCGCCTAACGGCTCTTTAAAAAAGCCATTTGTGCGGGTGCAAAGAGTCGTTGTCAAAATGCTCTTTGCGACCAAACCCGCATTTAATCCGCCGGCTTGGTTCATTGCTTATTAAAAAAAAAAACTAAATCTAAACCGCCGGTTCCTAAACCGACGGTTTGCCCTAAATCGGACCCAAGTCTATCTCAAACACTGCAACCATTTTGAGTCCGGTTTTGATCATTTTGAACGGTTAATTAATTCTAATAACAGATGTTCATCTTAACACGGAAAACAAAACGAATTATGACAAGAGTCGGCTCTTATTATATCCGAATATCCAATCTATTATACTTACTAAAACAGAGCACGGGTTGATGACGTGGCGCGTTGTGGACGCAGGATTTTTGAAATTGAGCTCCCACAATTAAAGTCAATAAATCTTTATTTTTTACACTATTTTTTAAACCATAAAATCTTTTATTATTAAAATAATAATTTTATAGAAACCAAATCTATTATCTATTATCTATTATACTTATTAAAACAGAGCACGGGTTGATGACATGGCGCGCTGTGAACGCAGGATTTTTGAAATTGAGCTACCACAATTAAAGCCAATAAATCTTTATTTTTTACACTATTTTTTAAACCATAAAATCTTTTATTATTAAAATAATAATTCTATAGAAACCAAATCTATTATACTTAATAAAACAGAGCACGGGTTGATGACGTGGCGCGCTGTGGACGCAAGATTAGATTAGAGAAGTACACAAAACAAAAGCACGTAAAAAAAACCTATTTCACAATATTCTTTCTCATTTTTTTCAAAACCCGCACAAGGTGCGGGTATTATACTAGTTACAAACAATAATCCTAAACACCCTCATGCATGTTATTGCCATCGAAAAATCCTTCTTCTTCAACTCTTTTTTGAGCATAAAACTAGATGGAATATCCACAAAACCCTATACCAATTAACCTCAATTAAAGGCGTCACACCTAACCCGGATATTACCGTCATTACCGGTCTTAACTCCGACCCGGCCCAATTTGGTCATAGCCAGACCGAATGCCTGATTAAATTGTTGAGAGTTCTGGGCCCAGCCCGTAACAACGGGCTTGGACCTGGAATCCTCAAAAAGTACTTGGTCCGATGTAAATAGGCCTTCTCGGTTCACCAGATTCTTGTAGTAGGCGTTGTCGAAAGTCCTAGGAGTGGTGGGGTCCATGTTGATGGCTATTCTGGGGTCCACCACTCTCGGACACATCTGCTTTAGCTGGCTCGCATATTGTGGGTTCAATGTCGGGTCCACTGCGCTTGTCTTTGAGAAGCTGTAAAGCCTATTCGAGAATTTCCCGCAGTGGGAGAACCCTACGGTGTGGGCGCCTGCAGGTGATTACACACTCACTGGATTATGTCTTTTGTCAAATAATCAAGTTGGCTGTCAATTTACAATTATATTGAAATTTTTTTAAAAAAAAAGTTATTTGGGATACAGTATTAAACCTTTTTCAAAAATCGTTGATACGACATGACATTGTAAGAGGAAATATGCGTTTTGAGGGGTTGTTTGCGATATAGAAAATTCTTCTTGTGACATGGATGTCTAGAGGGTAGGGGTCAGCATTTTCGAATATCCGATCCGACAAACTATAAAAAGTCCGATGCAAATCCGATCCGACAACACTCGGATATCCGAAAAATTTATTTGGGCGGATATCTGATCCAAAGATCCGATGATCCGAAAAAATTGTCCATATCAGATCGGACACGTATCATCAGTTGTCGGATATCTTTGAATTCGGATTTTTCGGATTGGATCTTCGAATTGACGGATCAGATTAGTCGGATCGAATATTTTGTTCACCCCTACCAGAACGGGCCTTTCATACTTTGTGCCCGTTCGTAGATGTCAATCAAGAATGAGTCAGCTTATAATGAATAATTCTTTAGTACGACGTCGTTTTCAACTCTAAAAATAAACAAATAATTGACTAAAACAACTCAATTATTTTTTCCTACATTGTTATGCCATTAACCCGTGATTCATGACTATTCAACTCATTATACTCTGCTAATTATTAATATTAACCTTCATTTTTTGGTACTAGTAGGTAGGTAAATTTATTTACCATAGATGAAAAAAAAAGTTACTTAGGGGTAAAAAATGGTAGGTAATTAGTACGTACCAGAGAGAGCAATCATGTCTGTCATGGAAAGTCCAACGTTAGAAAACATCGAATCGAGCTGATCTAAGTTGAACGTCGGCTGTGGAAGCTTCCCATTTACACTGGCGGCTGTTGATACTAACCCATCTTTTCTTCCTAACTCCACAGGGTAAAACGGTCCTCCTGCCTTAATTATAAATTTTTTTTTAATTTTTTTAATAATTCATAACTAATTTAAAATACCAAAATAAAATTTTATGATATACGAACCAGATTAACGACGTCACGAGTAGCAATGGCGAGAATATCAGCACAAGATACTTTATTAGTACAACCAGGGGTAGCATCCACCGCTGCCTTGGCTTTGATCACGGTGTCGAACCCATCTCCGGCGAGCGACAAGTTATCAGGATGATCCTTCTCCGCCGTATTGGTCGCTGTAGATTGAATAATAACCGATGCATCACAGCCGTTAACCATGCAGTCGTGGAAGAAGAGACGGAGAGTGCCGGGGATGGTGACGAACGTCTGCTGAATCTTCAGTTGTACGGCCTGTCGGACGATTTTCTCAACGTTAGGGCATGTGTTAGCGTAGAAGTTTTGTCGGAGCTGGGCGTTTGCCACGTGGATAACAATGCTGAACCCGAGGAGGAGAGTACAAACACCGAGCAACTTACGATTTGGCTCCATTTTTAGTCTCTTGCTTCAGAACTGAAGCTCAGCTACGTAGTTATATAATGAGCATTCATTTTTTGTCTTTCTTTGAAGCTTCGAAGCTTCAATTATTTAAACGTCATTGTTGAAGATTACATAAAGTATACTTGTTAAAAGATAAATAAAGAATTACGCCAAATTTTAATGAGCTATTTCCAGCTATTTTTGCATTTTCTTCATAAATAACGAATCACCTAACTTTGCTACAATTATTTATAATTGTAAGTTATGACATATCGCGATCTAATCCATAAACTTAACATTACGTACCAATATGGAAAATCTTGGACATATGTGCTGTATTTGATCAGATTAAAAGTCTTTGCATGCAAAAAAATATAAATTTACACAATCGCAAAAGATGCTTAATCATTATAGCATAGTTAAAAGATTGTTAATTATTAAATTATACTACTTAATTAGTTTACTATAATTTAATTTAATATATATATATACTATATATGTGCTTTATTATACTAATCATAAATAAATATAATAAAAATGTGAAATTAGTTACGTTAAAATCGACAAATTTATCAAACATATTTTTATAATTTTATACAAATTCTGTGTAAAACAAAGATAATAATATGTAGTAAAATCTATACAAAGCTACATATCTTAAATATTAGAAGCACTATATATCCCAAAGGTAAAAAAAAAAATTATAAAAATGTTTTAAGTAAACTTATGAGAGGGCTTAAACGTTTTCTCGTTTTGTATATCTTATCTTAATTGCTCGTGTATAGTAGCATAATTAGCTAAGATCGTCCTTTTCAACTTTTAAATGGTCAAAATATTCAAAAAAAAAATATTAGCCTTTTACGTACCATGAGACGATATATAGCTGGCTGTCACAAAGGCTTTTTCTATTGGCCGCCTCTAGATTAGGTTTGGTCCGATTGGATTCCGAACATATACTTAATATTATATATAAGATGTCAATGTCAAAATTTAAAGTAAATAGTAGAACCATAATGTGAGCCGAGATATTCATACTCAATATAAAAGGAAAAAAAAACAAGAATCAAACTCGTTTAGATTATAAAACGAGCCGAGTACGAGAAGTTCGGGTGAAACTAGTTGAATGTTAATGAGTCGAACAACTAGTTTGAAAATGAATTTCGTAAAAATTTCGGTGGTTATAGATGATTGTGTAGAGGTAAGCAGAACAAGCACATATTTTGACTCTTTGACACGGATAACTTCAAGTTTTGTAAAATGCTCTCGAGTCGGGTATAAGCTTAATTAGTATTCTAAGCTCGATTCAAAGTAGGATTTGCTCGATAACTAGTTGAACATAATATAATGAGTCGCTTTACCCATATAATGGTCCTTATAAATAAAAATTGTATCGATTGCGTATCTTAGATCAATAATGAATTAACAAACTTAATCCCGTTGTAAGGATAGTGAACGAATATTTCTATTGTCAATTGAAGTTATAATAAAATTTTACTAAATTTATGTGTTGGATTTAGTCTAACACGTCGTGTTTCGTTGAAGGGTACCCCGATATAAGTACTTGGACGAACCCTAACTAATCTAGTTGTCTTGATAGAGATATATATATATATTTATATAAGAAGATTTAATGAAATTGATAATGACAAAGGGAAATTGGAGTCTCTATTATGGTCGTCGCAACGTGCATGCAGTTGCTAGGAATATGACGAAAATTGGGTAGACAAGATTTGAGTCTTTGAGTGTGACCTCTCAAGTCGCTTTGATCCTACGTTACGCGCACCTTCATAATGTTTGGATTTTGCTTCTTTGGTGGCTATATATCTTTAATAAAGATAGATCTAACAAATGCGGGACACTTGATTATAATGTCCCCATCTTATTCACTTAACAAAATATGGACAAATATGAAAGAAAGAAATTGACACAATAATTGTAGGAGGTTAATAGACGTACCGGCGAAAATCTATAATTGTCACCTCAAGTACGCTATTCACGTGCGTAGTTGTTAGGGTCCTCAACTACGCTTTTGGCAGCATAGTTGGAGTTCCCAAAAAAAATTTAAAATTTTTTTAGAGAATTCTAACGACGCTTACCAAATGAGTAGTTGATATTTTTATTTTTATTGGAACTCCAACTACGCTTCCCAAAAAGCGTAGTTTGAGGACCTTATCAACTACGCACGCGAAGTGCGTAGTTATGATCACTAATAGAAATTTTCACCGGTACATTTAAAAATCACGTAATTGTAAAGCATGGTTCCTCAATTTAGCAACTCTTACAACTATTCATGTGCTAACGGTTAGGGCTGTAATATTACGATCCGGTCATTACATTACCTCATATCCGTTTTCCGGGATGAAATCCTCATAATCGAAGTAGGAGTGGCTCAAGAAAATAAGTCAACTTCAACTTTATCCCAATAATTTTATGATCATGCACCCCTTTATATGTAGGGTGGGAGACTCGGAGAAGACCTATTAAACATGGTTCAAATTCCATAGTAGTGTAGCGTTTTTTTACACACATTATATTATCTCAAGAATGTTGTTACAAAGTTTGAGAGAAATCCAAATACAAATGTTCATTGAGCTGCAAGAAGCTAGCTAGTGTGTTGGTAATTAGTGAGTTAGTTGGTAAGTTAAGCTAATTTAAGCTGAACTCATGTGCATTTGTGGACCTTGGAGCTTCACCTAGCTATGATGAGTTAATTAAAGCTCATTGATGGGGAAAAGGCCGGGTCGAAAAAGCTAGCTTATTTTTTTGGCTTCTTGATGGCCAATTGAGTTGAGTTTGGGCCTCAGTCCAAAAAGCGGTTATGAAACCCTAACTTTTCTCAAATAACCACTTGTAATCTCTTTCAAACGCTTTGGAAGCGGTTATTCTCCCAAAAAGTTAAGCCATTGGTTTACATGACAAAAGTTAAGCCATTGGTTTCTAGGTTTTGATAAAGGATAAGAATTCTCTATTTAACTTATTTATGCAACTTGTAAGATCAAATACATTTAGAAGGAAAACTCGATATTTGAGTGATTTCAACATTATTCAAGTCAAATACATACAGTATCCTAATAACCGGTTTTTGCATCCAATTGAATCAAACTATAAGATGAATGTTTGTCTACTCCTTTTGGAGACTACTTTTGTTTGGCTTTGATTCTAAATATTGACTTAAAAGACTATATACAATTCTAGTTTGCTAATTTAAAGTTGATTGTCGACTCACTTGGGAGATTACAATACTAAGTTGTTAATATACTCCTTAACGGCGAATACAACAACTTGTAAATCGCTTGTCTACTCACATATGATGTTACGGCGTCTTTACCTAATTAAGTTATTTGTCTACTTTCACTAAAAATTACAACTTATAAGTTGTTAGTATACTCCTTCTTAGTCTATACTTACTCCATTATTTCATTCCAAACTTGACTAAGTGGAAAAGTAACGTCCTTAAGCACTGTTCACATGTGAGTAACCTACTGTAGCTTAAATCAGGGCCATACCCACAATTTTGTACTAATTAATATCACATGATTCATATTATCATCTTAGTTTGACTTTTAAAATAGAATTACTCTATTCTAAGCAACATTATTTCTATGTTTATCTCAAAATACACACATACTATTTCTTATTAAAAAAAATCATTTTTGTTGAATGAAATGTGCTATATATAGTAGTTTCATAATACCATGATCCTATAGATTATTATTATTATTATAATGTTTATTTTATATTTTTAAGTTAAATTTGAGCCATTTGACCGAAATGTGCTTGAGAAATATTTACCGCCACTTGTAGATGGGCCTGATAGAATGACGTGGTTTTGGGCTCAGCCCATTTCTTTTACTATAATCAGCCCAACCCAACAAAGTTTCCAAGCCCACTCTGTTATCCTTCTACAGCTCCTCTCTGAGGGTTTGTTTTGCATTTTTTATGTATAATCTATTAAAAAAAGTTAAAAACTTTTTTCAAAAAAATAAAATAATAATCAGCTTAAAATACTCACAGTGATTATTTCATTATCATTTTATAAATATATTATCAATTTATTATAATCAAAATAATTAAATTATTGTAAAAATAACTATTCTTCCTTTTTTCATGAATTTATTTAACTATTTGCTCGTTGCGTTATTTAATATGACGATCGATTCGCTCATAAAATTAAGCAACAATAAAGCATGATTAATATCGGCCTTTTTTCTAATGCCTAATCGCTATCCATTGAATTTGAATAATTAAAAAATAAATATAATAGTTGAAAGAAAAGAAACAAGTACTTGTAATTATTAGTATATAGAATTGTGGCGTTTACTTAGATCAGAGATTCCATCTTGGTTCATGAATGATTGCTACCTCCATAATGAAGGAATAATTGACTTAAACAAATCTTATAAAGTTGATTTTGTCTACTAATTATTATCTTAATCTTTCCATGATACTGACATACAAAGGTATTCAATCTCATCAACCATATGTACATGCCAAGTAAGTACAATTTGTCTAATTAGGATTAAGGATATCCATATTAGGTGAATTTTGGAAAATTAAAAAAAAAAACAGGCTTACTATCCGAGTGGACACAACGCCTCACCAAGCGGAGTCCGCATGCGCCAAGGCTTGGGGCGTAGGAGGACTCCGAGTCTGCCCCAAAGCTCACCCCATTTTATTATAAAGAAGTGTGGAGGTAACATAGTAGACGTCTGGGCGCAATGCAAATGCGCCCGGAGCGCAGGCGCACCTGGCCTGTCGCGAAGTCGGACTGCGCCTGCGCCTGACGGAAGTCCACCCCATTAACATCTACACTAGCGTGAATAATTATTATAAATATTTGGAATTCATATCATCGATTGTTCCATTATATATGATATTCATATCTCTTGATTTTGTGACATAAGGCCATCTTTATCAATGGGTCTTCAAAGCGGGATCTTGGGCCATTTTTGTAATTTTTCTTCAATTAAATCTTATAACTTACTTTTACCAATTTATCAATGGGTCTTCATCATTGGGTCTTACCTCGTTTTTATCACCCACCCATTTATTTCCTCATACCATTTTACAAATATACCCCTACTAACTTTTTAATATTATAATTGTTTTAACTATATCTTAAACCAAACTTTTTATTATTATAACATTAAATAATGATTTAATTATTTTTTGTTAACTCAAAATTATTCAATTATTTTTAAAATAATATTTAATTATGAGAAATACTTAATTTCATTAGAATTAGCATAAAAAACATCACACGATAAGATACATAAAATTAAATCATGATACAAACAACATTCAAGTGAACATAAAAAAACATGAAGCAAACAACATTAAAATAACACAATCTTGAGTCGAAATTTATTAATATATTTTGTATTTTGATATTTTTATACCCAACACATATATGAAAAAATAAGGAATAAATTTTTATTATATAGAATTTTTATACCTTAAAACGAAATTTATTAATATATTTTGTATTTTGATATTTTTATACCTACAAACTTTACCATAAAAAAAATATTTTTTTAAAACTATTCTAAATATATTCAAAATGGGTGTCTATGGATAGATAAAAAAAAATTATGAATTTTGGTATAATTTTTTTTTTTTTTTTTTTAAATATTTTAGCCGGAAAATGGATTTATAATAAATTAAAACTTAATTAGCCGTAGCCAATAAAAAAGCGCCACGTGTCGCTGCATGCTTGCGCCAATTACAGCGCGACACGTGGCGCAAGCTACAAATTTTTTTTTTTAATTAAAGGCCGCTTTTAAGCGGCCAATGGGGAGGAGACACGTGTCCCCCCTTTTAATCCAAGACCCGGGTCTTCTCAAGACCCGGTTAATTACATTTTATTCCCCCTTTTTTCTATAAATTACAAGACCACCCCCCCTGGACACCCGTTAAAGATGGCCTAATAACAATCTAAAAGTATCAAAGTTAGCCTATGAGGGAGAACGAAACATAGTAGTTAGTATATTATAACTTGAGATTATTAATCTCGACTACGTTTGAATTTGATTATCACTAATCCGATCATATTTTTTAAATATATAATCCTTTTCTTCATGAACTAATATTTTCATCTTTAATTTTTATTTATATATATTTTTCAACCATGTCAATTGATTTTTACTTTATCCTTGACTAGTTTAACACACTTTTTCTTATAGTAATCTTTCTATATATTGTAAATTCATATAAATACAATTTTTTTTCATTTAAATTTATATACTCGTCATATTAAATAACATGTTGTGTAAGTTTTATTAATAAAACCGTTATTGTACCCCGATTGTTGTTTTTTATTAAATTCACTTATGATTTATC